>JANAVB010017599.1:16083416-16181978 GCA_029216955.1 Iris pallida
AATTTTAATGCTCGACATTTGTGCTTTAAATTTTGATTTTGATTATGCCTTAAAGCCTTGATGATTTGTTATTTCTGTATCTTTTCCAGTTTAACACCCCTGATTGCTTGTAAGTTTGATACCCTATGATTGTTTTGGTCTAGTGTAACTAGTATACCTAGATGAGACTTACACTACCACCGTATGCCATGACCCTGTATGCCATTCTTTTAAATTGTATGATTTAGGTAAGTTCTGAGACTTTGATTGTTGGGGACGAGACTCTAGAAGAAGTACGACCATCTTAATTTCGAGGACGAAATTTTCTAAGGAGGGTAGACTTGTAACACCTATTTTTCTAAAAAGAGGGTAATTTTGAACTTTTGTAAAAGTTTATTATTTAATAATAGGATTTATGATTTATGAGAATTTTTAAATAATTTAATACTATTTAAAATTGGTGAATTATAATTTTGATGTGTTAGCTAGTGAACTCTAGAACTGTTGAACCTAGAGACTAACCATGACCATGGGGACCTAACCATGTAATTAGATACTATTTACAACTTTTTAGGCTAAGGGTATTTTATTATTTTGTGACTTTTGAATTATTTAGGATTTTGATTAATTGGTGAATTTTAGATTATTTTAATAATATTTAAATTGATGTATTATGATTTTGGTCATTTTTTATTTTAATATTTTGGGAAAATTTTATATTTTTAATATTATTTTATTGGATTTGTTTAGTCGGGTTTGAGTTTCATCTCGTTCCGACTTGTATTGTGACCCGGGTAGCTTAAACTCTGGATGGGACCCAATATTAAGTTAAGCATGGCTCACAAAACCCAACATTTAAGTTAGTTAATTAAACTATTTTTTATCATGTTAGAATGGTTAAGTTAGATACTCAAAACTAGATCATTTTGACCCCCAAACTTGAACTAGACTTAACCATATGAGACTAGAGAGGGGCAATTAGGACATTTCCATTAGCCTAATGGACTCTTTATGGCAGCCACCTTTGGGATAGAATGATTCATTTCATTCATTACAATCTTGCCTCTTTTATTTTCCTTGTGTTCTTCCCTAATTTTAGATAGCCTTCCCATTGATTTGATCTCCAAATCAAATTATTCCTTCACCAAACCTTCCTTCAATCATTCCCATTCTCCAAGGTAAGGGTGCTACCAAGGATTGGAAGAGGTGCAAGAGGAGTGTCCACTTTGAGGGATCTTCGTATCAGAGCCGTGTCCTAAAGGATTTCATTGGAATTCCACTCCCAATAGGTAAAATCCATCCTCTAAATTGATTTCTTTGCATATAAATTAGTTTTGGATCCGTAGGATCCATCCTCATGCATGTGTCCCATTTAGATTCAAATTTGAGGTCATTTGGAGCTCTCTTGAGGATTTTAGATATGTGTCTTGTGTCCTACTTGATGATCCCAAATTAGGACACCCCATGTGTATGTATGTATGATAATAGTTTAAATAGATATTTAAATTCAGTTTTAGAATGGTTAGAGAGTGGATTGATCTTAGTTAGGATGGTTAGAATGAGTTTCATTTGGATACCTATGTTTGTATCCAAGTATCTTGGCCTATATGTGTTCTTTTATCCAAAACAACTCAAATTCGTCATAATATTCATCCACGTTTTATTAACCAAAGCAACTTAAAAATGTCATAACTTTTAGCTTAGAACTCCGATTTATCTTCCGTTTTTTTTAAAAGAAGCGTATCGAAGTTAGCTTTCCAAATATATATTTTTATAAGCCAAATTCTTTCTGTAACTTTCTGTAGAATTATTTGAGTGTCAGCTGTACGAAAGACGAACGTGTTTCGGTATTTTTGCGATTTCGGGAGCTTCCGAACACGAAAATGCGATCCGTTTAAAGTTTCGAAAAGCTAACACGAAGGACTACAACATAATTTAATCCTAAAATTTAGTAGAGGCCAATTGGTACAGTATTGATTTTAAGTAGAAGAGTGACTATACGATATATGCATTTTGTGTAACCTATGAGCCTATGTAGTATGGATATTAAATGAATATAGAGTATGTAATACATGATATGTTAGATGAATGAAATGATATATATGGTATATATCCTCTTTATATTAATGTATATATATGGTTGAATGCAAGCATGTAGGAATGCAATTAATATGTATGTAAGCAATGCATAAATGCATGAATGAAAGAATGATATAAATGTATGTATGAAAGTATATAATGAATGCTAGATATGAATGCAAGGTATACATGTAATATAGATACGAATGCATAATATATAAATAATATAATGCAATATATAATGATAGCATGTATGGTAATGTAGAATATGTGATGCAAGCATGTATATGTCCACTGTTTTTTTTCCTTTTTTTCCACATTTTCCTTCCCTTTCCTTTCCATTTCAGTTTTTCCCTCCTTTTTCCTCTTCTATTTTTACATGTTGTATACAATGTATATAATGTATAGATGCATGTAAGTATGTAATATGCATGAATGACTGTATGTAATAAAAATAAGTATATGTATGCAACTTAATGATATGTGAATGGATATAATGCTGAACTGAAATATGCATGCATATGGGATATGAATGAATGTATAAATGCATGAATGAATGTCATATATAATGAATCAATCAATCAAAGGTATAAGTAAATATAATGCATAGTAATGAATGTTAACATATATAATGTATAAAAGTATGTATGTAAATGTGCATGAATGTATATATCTATGTAACTATGTAAATATGCATGATGTAACATATGCATATATATAAATATGTTGTAATGGATATACATGTATGTATGAAGGTATGTATTTATATATATTATCTATTTTATATTATGCATTGTTATGGTTCACATTGTCTTGTGATTGTGTGAATGCTAGCCTAGGCCTGGTTAGGCCTAGTGAGACTTGTTAGACTTTTGGGCTAGGACTTGACCTAGTTGACCTAATTTGACTAGTGTGGTTGACTAGAGTTGACCAAGTATTGACTTTAGTCCTAGTTTGACCTAGACAGCATACAGATGCATTGTACATTTCATTTATCATCTCTCGTATACATCTTGACCTGTGTTGCTCTAAATAGGACTCTGTGGCTTCAGTTTGGACCTCTATACCTATCAACTATGCAGGTTATCAGGCGAGTACATCTCTGATCATTCATATCTTTTTAGGTTATATTTTCTGCTTTAGATTATCTTACTGATGCTGACACGTTGGTGACACGGATTAGTCCTATATGGATCCCTTCATGAGAGTTTTCCCTCTCGGGAGCATCAGATACTCTTGTCTCGTGTGTTTCACTTACATCACGTATCTCTGCTTCTATTATCATGAATCTTTCGGGAATCAGCTAGTGACTCATCATACTACTCATAATCACCGAGCCTTCACGAATCAATTCATGATCACCCTTATGCAATGTAGTATAATCATGATCTTAACGTAACTTGACTGGATCCGTGTATTGATTGGGGATGGGGGATATAATGAACATGTTAATTCCAAGTAGTGTAATCATGAATCAATTCCGTAGTGTAACATGAATCAGTCCCTAGCCATTCACATGTTTATCCTGTACTCTGAATCACTAGCACTGTCTCTCTTTATATATCATAGATATTTACTTACAGTCTCTCTTTTACATTATGCTATTCTTCAGTTTTCTGTATTTTATTCTCTAGCATGATTATATTTTCTTTCCTGCTATGACTTGTTGAGATGTATTGTGCTCGCTCCTGTCCTGACTAGACCTGTTGAAATATTACAGAGGATGAGGACGTGGCATGTTGTCCCACTTATTATGGGCCTACCCTAGATGACAGTACAGACTTGGACCAGCAGCAGGATCCTTTAGCTGTGGACGACACTCCACTAGACTAGGATGTTTTCCTTATGTTTTTATTCTGGATGATTGTATTATGATATTTGGATTCTGTGGATTTGTTATATCTTTTAGATACTTAGACTCTCTGGTTGTACTTATATGGATTCCTTTTCGTTTCAGTAATATCTATCTTCTATTTTATCATTCTGCCTTAGATGTGATTGAGACTGTATCTGCTATGTCACCTCCATTCGGAGAGTATATACTGTACAGGTACCTTTATATTGTTAGATGTTGACCTAGGACAGCGTTCTACCGCCGACACTGCGGCGTAGGCTGGACGTACCCACGTCTCGTGCCCTTACTCTTGGGTGCGGGTCGTGACAGGACTGCCACCCACCAGGCAGTCCTACACTAATGTAGGACTGCCATGGTGGTGGTAGTCCTATTTGAAACTCTCTGTGAGAAGAGTTTGACAGAGTGTTTCAAATTGGACTGCCAGGGATGTGGTAGTCCTAATTGAAACTCTCTGTTAGGAGAGTTTTAAATACAAACTCTCCTCACAATATTCTCTCGTTTAGAAAAGACTGAACAATATTGGTAATCGAAAAGATATTAAGGAGAGGTGGAGGACTTATTTCCACAAGTTGTTTAATGAGAACAACTTAGAAAAATCTAATATAGGAAAGTAGGAGCTAGTTTGAGATATGTCATATTGATATTGTCCTAAAGAGAAGATTTCATATTGAAGATATTCTCCTAAAGGCCTCGATACTTTATTCCTCATGAAATCATTGGTCTTCTGTAGCCATTTTGGTGCTACATTGTCCAACAAGGGGCCTCAGTACCTCCTATAATGTGCCGATTGAAAAAAAATACAGACTTATATGATTCATGTTTATTCTAAAACAGTTTAAATGGTCACAAATGTTGATTCATGTTTATTGTAAAACAGTTTAAATGGTCACAAATGTTTAGAGGATTACATAGTATTATATACTTTAATTAAGAAGATATGCTGGACAGGTTATTTCACATTTTTCAATAGGCTTATGGTTGATTAATCATAAGGCTAGGAGCATTCAAGCATGGCATGGCTGTGAATATTTGGAAAAAATATTATTGCATCTAATTGTTTATTTTTAATCACTAGGAATTGTTAAAGTTCCATTGAAATCCTATAATTTGCAACATTCTGGGCCAACTGAGTGGATTCAATATAGAGTAAAGCTGTTTCCATATACTATTTTATTTTCCTGTTGTCACATATGGCCTCCAATTGCTATAAACATGATTTCCAGCAAGTCTTTAGGCTATATTAATAAACTGAGAGAAAAGACCCGTTTCTCTTTTTAAAGTGGTCATGGATTAGACTGTGTTGAAACATTCACTGTAAGCTGATTCTAAGGCTTGTAACGAAGTTAGTTTGAGAGAGCTGTCATCTATTCCAATGTATCAATGCCTACTTTGTGAATATACATGCCCACGAAAGTTGTCCTATTTTAGGACTGCCACACTCCTGGCAGTCCTACATTAGTGTAGGACTGCCAGGGTTGTGGCAGTCCTATTTGAAACTCTCTGTGAGGAGAGTTTGACAGAGTGTTTCAAATAGAACTGCCAGCATCCTGGCAGTCCTACTTTAGTGTAGGACTGCCAGAGATGTGGCAGTCCTAATTGAAACTCTCTGTTAGGAGAGTTTTAAATACAAACTCTCCTCACATAGAGTTTCAAATAGGACTGCCACACCCCTGGCAGTCCTACACTAAAGTAGGACTGCCAGCACCCTGACAGTCCTACTTTAGTGTAGGACTGCCAGGGATGTGGCAGTCCTAATTAAAACTCTCTGTGAGGAGAGTTTGTATTTAAAACTCTCCTAACAGAGAGTTTCAATTAGGACTGCCAGGGTGCTGGCAGTCCTACACTAATGTAGGACTGCCAGGCTCCTGACAGTCCTATTTGAAACTGTAGCAGCCGAACGGCCACAACGATTTGTCGTGTTCTAGGGTTAGGGTTTCAAGAAATATGTGAGAATTATCATGTTCGAAAAATTCATTTATGAACCCTAAAGTGATTCTAAACCTAATAATTATGTTTTCTGATTTTGAGTACGAGTGGAAACATTTTTGGTAGCTGATATTAGACAAATTTGGGAGAAAATTTGTGCCAAACATGATTGAGATAGGATAACTTTTTGGGGGATAATTCTCGGAAAGAAAGGAAGAAAAATTTGGACTAGAGTTTAATTCTCTGACCTAGAAATGTTGGGAGAGAAGAAAAAAGTAGAGGGAGAGAAGAAAATAGTTGAGGGAGAGAGGAAAAGAGTAGAAGAAGGGAGAGAGAAAAAAAAAATAAAAAAGTTATGTTTTATACCTATTGTTGGGTTGCCCCCAAGTAAAAAGTGTAGTGCCCTTAGATTTTTTTTTTTTTTTTTAATTACTCACACATCACTTGCATTCTAAAAGGTTACTTGTTGCGTTAACAATGCTGCATTAGCAATGTGTTAATTTACTACGTCCTTCAAATATATAAATTATAGATATTGTAATATTGTTTACTATTCATTTATTTCTCTATTTTTTTAAACCCAACATAAATTAGTTTCGTTTTTGAGGGGACACGTGGTGCAACTGATCCCTTCTATCTCTCTTGAATAATGCTAAGTTTACTATCAAATGCTTACAATCCACTTACAATCACTTACCCATTTGCTGTGGTCCACATGTCAGCAATAAATGAAGATTATAAGTAAATTGTAAGCATTTGGTTGTAACTGTAGCACTACTCATCCCTCTTGAACTACTCATCCCTCTTTAGTCTCTACTCAAGATGCGTTGTTGAACTGTCCAAGTCGTGAGCTCCATCACGCTATCCTATGTAGGCAGCAACATGCCAACTCTCCTAGACAGTTAAAAAATAACACACGGTCACCTTTTTTTTTTTTTCCTCCCTCCTCTCTTTTTTTAACTCCAGTTAACACACAGTCACTTTTTTTTTAAAATTATTTTCTTCTTTAATAACCCAAAACCCAAGCACTTCACGTGCACACTTCAACCTCCTTATTCCCTTGTCTTTGCAGTTCCCCACCACCACCACCACCACCTCCTCTCTCCTAAAATGTGAAAAAAAAAAAACAAAGAGATTGATTCAAGAATCCCTCAAAATTCCCCCAATAAATGTACCATCTCCACAAGAAGGAAAGATTTAGGTAGAAGGATCCACATATTGATCAGCAAGCAAGAAGTTTGGTTTGGTGAATTGGGAGGATTATTACTGCTAGCACATTCCTTCCACATCTGCAATGGCGAGCTCGTGGGACCAGCTCGGCGAGATCGCGAACGTGGCCCAGCTGACGGGGCTGGACGCGGTGCGGCTGATCGGGATGATCGTGCGGGCCGCGTCGACCGCGCGGATGCACAAGAGGAACTGCAGGCAGTTCGCGCAGCACCTGAAGCTGATCGGGAACCTGCTGGAGCAGCTGAGGATCTCGGAGCTGAAGAGGTACCCGGAGACGAGGGAGCCGCTGGAGCAGCTGGAGGACGCGCTGCGGAGGTCCTACGTCCTCGTCGACAGCTGCAGGGACAGGAGCTACCTCTACCTCCTGGCCATGGGCTGGAACATCGTCTACCAGTTCAGGAAGGCGCAGAGCGAGATCGACCGCTACCTCAAGATCGTCCCTCTCATCACTCTTGTCGATAATGCCAGGGTCAGGGTGGGTGAATGAGAGAGGAACCAAAACTAATTATTTCTTCCCTCTCCCTCTCTAAAATGGACAAACATGGCAACACCAACACTCATTCTCCTCATGTGATGTGTCTACACGGACACCGAGGGATGACTTTTTATTTTACTTTATTTATAGTTTTCTGGATTTTAGAATTTTAAGCAGAAACTTCCTTGGTTACATTTGAGTTCCCAAAATATTTATGTCTAGAAAAGAACAGTGTCAAGATCCAAAAATCCAAGAGGAACTCATGAGTTCTTAATTTTTAAAACTCGGCCATTAACAATCGTTCTATTGCATGCATCTGACCTCTTAGATTTTTTTTCCAGAGACTAAAGACTAAAATATGTACACTTTTAATGTTAGTAAAATCAACGTGTCACATCCATATTGTAAGTTATTATTTTGAGTTCTTATTTGAGTTTCTGTAGTCGAATTTCCAATATTGACCACTTCAAGATTGGCAATCTAACTTATTTTTTTCCGTGGCAACGGGGCAGCTATGGAGCGTTAAAAAATCTTCTAAATTGACAGTTTTTTATGACCCGCCTAGTGTTTACCTTCTATTTTGATGTCAAACTGCTAGCGAAGGTAACTATGAACATGAGATGGATATCTGTAAAAATTTATATAGACAGTTGTCGGGTAAGTAGACCTATCTTTTGGTTATGATGTTTAAGCTCATGGAAACAAGAAGCACCCTCTATGCCCCCCCTTGACTGGAAACAAGAAGCACCCTCTATGCCCCCCCTTGACTATAGAGGGTCTAGACGAAGAGCATTCATCTGTTTGACACATTGAACCAAAGAGTGAAATAACATTAAGTTAATTGTTGATTTTGGCCAATTTTCCCATGGAACAATATGCCATGAATTATTGTGTTATTTATCTGCATAAATTTGTAAAAGCAAATTGTTGATACTGAGTAGTACTGTTATTTATTTAACTTGGTTAATGTTGTAGAGTTTAGTAGGTCTATGGTGTTACTGTTTTTTTTTCTTTTACGAAATTTCAGCTGATTCTACCAAGATTTCCAACTATCATTGGCTATTCTGATTTCAGTCAGCCAATTTTGTACACATAGAACCATGAACTAACTGGAGTTGTCCATTAAAATAATTTTGATATGCAGTTATCGTCATGCAGACACCAACAAGTTTCAAGGTCATACCATGAAAAGTATTTTTAGTTCTATTTTTCATGTTTCTGTTTGTCCGTACATGTGCAGTATTATGCATCTAGGTACTCAAGGTTTTTTTGTGCACCCCACACTTTTAAGAAAAAATATGTGCTCTCTTTTTTTTGAACAAAAGGCTCAAAAAGTACGATGGAGGACTCCAATATTTTCATCTAGTATTCAAAGTATTCGTCTATTTAGAATATTTTCTTATTTGTCCAGTATTTACCAATTTTCAGTAGTTATTGGGTTTAGAAAATTGAATTGATTACTATTTCTTAATCTTTGGTACCTGTTGAAGTAAAATAGGAGTAAATTACCATTTGTTAACAAGGGAGGGGCTAAAAGAATTATACATTTATTCATTTCTTGATTCTTAATTGTGAATCTAGTTGCCTATGTCTAGGTTTGCATGCATGCATAACAATGTTTTAATCTATTAACCATACACAAAAACAACATAGGATACAAAGTCTGACATGGAACATGATGCACCGAGTTGCTAGTAAGCTCAAATCGGTCAACCACATGCTTAGCGGGATACAATACAAAAGCACAACATCCATTTCATTTTTTAATCGGAACAGTAAGGTACCTACTTGTTTGTATTTTGCAGCGAGTGGATTGATTCAGCAAGTCGAAATTAGTTAAAGAACAAGCTGGTTAAGTGGTTAGCTTTCAAGTTTTCTGTCTCTTAAATCTATAATTGTTAATCCGAAAATCGCAATTGCATTTTTTAAGTTGCCTACATTTCAGATTATATCATTTGCGGGACTTGAATGCATTAGCTTCTTACTTCCTTCTTTTAGGCTTGCAATCCTTGGTAGCTGTATCTTTTTAGGGCAACTATCCATGTGCTTTTGAGTCCATCAGTGGCTTTGTTTGTCCTGTTATGATTTACTCTGGCAAAGAAGGATATTAGTTAGTTGTCTGATTGATCTGTATATATTTGCATTTTATAAAGTGTAAAGTAGAATATTATTGCATATTATCATTAAGTGTGTGTTTAATTTTCCTACCCATGTCAATAAGATCTGATCACATGTGAAAAGGACTTGGTAGGTCAGGGTGTTTATTAACTGTCCTAACTTTTCATCCTGTGCGTTTTGTTTGTCTAACTCCTGATTTTTTAAGGATAAATGAACGACACTGATACACTATGTTTATTGATGTGAATTGCCCATTTACATACTTGATCAGTTATCTGAACAATGTACCAAAGTTAGCTGCCTGCAAAAGTTTCATGTAATAATATAACAAGAAGAACAACTGACTTTTTCGTTTGATTCGGCCCTTGTAGGTTCTCTTTTGCATTTTCAAAAAATTCTGCAATTTCAAAAATTCAAGTTAACAATTGCGGTTTCAATTACTTTTAATCTATTTTTAAAGGAATAACCATTTTTTGGTAATATATTTGTACAACATAAATTTTTTTAGGTGACTATGGATTTGAAGATTCGATTGTGAAGTTTATGAAAATGAAACTTTATAAATTGCATAACATAACAAGTTAGTTTATGTAATATTAAATACTAAAGAGTAATGGAGCCCTGCGATGTTTTGGTTGGTGGGGGTGTTATCACACTACTATAATATGCAGGCATTTATTGTTAATAGGGATATGTAAAATCCTACCTATATACTGGTACCTTTTGACTGCTTGTTGAGCAAGTATGTTTCTGAGTTACAATCAAATGTTGCTCTTTTGGTTTATAATGAATCAGAATATAGTTTTGGCAGCTTTAAGTGATTAATTAAATATAGGTATAGTTTGGTTACATAGAAAATGGACAAATGTTGAGACATGGAGTCAGTCATAGATTCCTCCACAGTCCACAACCATCTTCAATATCATCAATCAGCAAAGATAATCAAAATTAAGCATTGTGATCTTGGTGTTTTTAGAGGATCCTCACAGTGAAGTAAAATATAAATCAACTAGCAATCAGTACCTTGGCTAAGTAGGTACATATGTATCCCAATAAATCTTCAAACTTCTTGAATATCCTTACATTTATAGAATGTTGGACTGCTTATGTATCCACTTAACGTAGCGTGCACGATCATTTAAGAGCCAAAGAAAGCTTATATTATCACCTTTGTTTTCCTTCTGTGTTCTGCACTTACTACATCAGCTTATGAAAACTTACAACTAATAGAAATTCAAAGCCATTGCCTAACTAGTTTACATTCAGTTGAATAGAAGTGGTTATATCCCTAAATTTATTATCATTGTACTGTCTGTACTTTTCTTTAGATTGAATGTCTCTTTTATTTTGTCTTAGGAAAGGCTTGAGTATACTTTTATTATCATTGTACTGTCTGTACTTTTCTTTAGATTGAATGTCTCTTTTATTTTGTCTTAGGAAAGGCTTGAGTATATTGAAAGGGATGAATGTGAATATACTTTTGATGAAGAGGACAAAAAGGTTCAAGCTGCAATATTGAAGCCTGATCCTTGCATTCAACAAGAAATGATGCTTAAGAAGACCCTTTCTTGTTCTTATCCAAACTTGCCATTTGAGAAAGCCCTTAAAAAAGAAAATGAAAAGCTTCAGTTAGAACTTCAAAGATCACAAGTTAACATGGATATTGGTCAATGTGAAGTAATTCAACATCTGATAGGAGTAACAGAAACCATAGCTAGTTCAGTGACAGAGAAGAGTTCACAACTTAAGAATTCCAAGAATTCGGGTGTAAGTACTGATTCAGGATATAACCTTGATGGAAGCTATGATAGGCAGCAAAGTGCTAGCAATACAACATCGAGGTCAGTGTTCATTTTTCCCTTCTTAATTTCCTTGGACGAATCTGATGCTGACTCGCCGTTTACATAATTATATATTTTCCTTTATAAACATATTGATCTTATGAGTAGAGAACTTGAAGTGCATACATATTGCTGGTCTTCATGTTAGCTAATTTTTCTATTACACTTACATTCTATGCAGAAGTCTTTCTACAGTTTCTTCAGGTCATGACTTACTTTCAAGAAGAGGATCTCATAGAGATGAGGATTGGCATTCAGATTTACTTAGTTGCTGCTCAGAGCCTTCTTTGTGTATGTTAAATTTATAACCTTGATGTCCAGCTTGCATTTTGCAAATTAAAAGGAACAATTGGGCTTTTCATAATTTTTACATTTTGGGATTGCTAGATATCTCAACATACTTACATGATTCATTGATTTAAGGAACATAATAAAGTCAGCTGAAATAGTTCAGTTAGACTATCCTAACTTAAGGTTGTAGAAGAAAATAGCTTCAAATTGTTTTTTACATTTAAGCTTTCCATAATGGATTAGATGTATTGCAGCCCTATTGATCCTTATGTTTTCCTTACAGTTCTTAATAACTAGCCTCCAGATGTGCAGTAACTGGTCAGCAATATATTAAACACCAATCTATCTTTAATATAAAGATATATATTTTTTTTTCACTTTAGTGATTGGTTAACCTTTACAAATTGAGATTCTTATTTAGCATCAACGAAATAGTTTGAGAAAATTTGAGTTGCACCCCATTTTATTTACCCAAATTTAAGGTACACTCCAGTGCTTTACACTAATGTAATTCACTCTCCACTTTTGACAGATTCCGTCCAAAATGGATGGTCAACTGGGTTGATCCAATTTTTTGGACCAAATTACCACCATCTTCTTCCCAAGCAGGCAACCACCCACCGCCCCCATGCTCGCCCCTCCCCGCCTCGCTCAGCCCTTTGCCAGCACCATCACCACCATCATCTCCACTACCTTCACCACCACCACCACCACCACCTTCACCACCACCACCACCACTACAACCACCACCAACAAACCCCCCCACCTTTAGCGTCCTCTGCCCCCGCCCCCCCCCTCCGCCGCCCACGCTGCCGCCCTCCTCCCCCGCCGCCCACGCTGCCGCCCCCCTCCCCCGCGCCCCTGCCCCCGCTGCCCTAGGCGCCTCCCACACAGCAGCAGCCAACGGCGGCCATAGGCAGTGCGGGCGGCGAGGTCGGGGGGGGGGGACGGCAGTGGCAGAGCAGCGGCGGCGCACGACGGCAGCGGTGGCGTGGGGGGCAACGCTGCGGCGGCGCGCGTGGCGAGGTGGGGGGGGCAGCAACTGCAGTGGCAACAGCGATCTCCGGCGGGAGACGGCCGGAGGGGGGGGGGGGGGCGACGATCTGGATGCGGGTGACGCGGGGAAGAAGACAACATACGGTGGATATTTTTGTCCAAAAAATTGGGCCAACCTAGTTGACCGTTCATATTGGACGGAATCCGTCAAAAGTGGGGGATGAATTACATTATGGTAAAGCAATGGGTGCACCTTGAATTTGGGTAAATAAAGCGGGGTGAAACTCAAATTTTCTCTAGTTTATATTTTATTCATTTACTTGCTTACTAACTTGACATCTGCAGTTGAAATCTTATCATTAATATGTTTTGCAGGTGCAAAGACTTTCTTTTACCCTTGTGGAACATTTTCAAGGATTGCATCCGTCGCTGGAAACAAACATATGTGTGCGTAAAAATTGACATCACAACTATTAAATTGATCTTTTCTTTCTATGATATGTCGTGAGTCAAATGTTTGTATTTTTTCACATGTATATACACAAACACACACACACACAAACAAACAAACATGCCTGCACAAATATATATATATATATATATATATATATATATATATATATATATAGCAGATGACTTCTAGCCTAGCGGTTAAGAGAGATGCATGCGGCCCGAGTGGTCAGGAGTTCGAATCCCGGTGGGAGCGATTCCAGAAACAATTTACCTGGTTCCAAAAAATATATATATATATATATATATATATATATATGAACATGCCTGCACATTGTGTGTGTGTGTTTGTGTTAAAGAAAAAGAAGATAATTGTAAACAACATAAGGCTTTATATTGCCATCCTAATTTGAGCTTCACACTGGTACCTGCCATCCTCAAATCAGAAAATCATTATGGAAAAAAAACCAGGATGAAGACATCATTGCCGTGCAACATGTGGCAAAAACTATTCATGCTTTACCTTGTTAGGGATTTGTTTTCATTGTGGCCATTATTGTTTAAGTTGTTGATGTAGAAAGGTTTTCAACTGTTTTCCATATATATTAAGATATGAATCACGAATGAGGATGGTCCATTCTGTGTTTGAAACTAATTATTCGCAGTGTGCATTTCCAAATGCGATAACCCATCTAGTCTAGGTTGTATCAAGTGAAACTCTGGTTCATTTTTACCCAATTATATAACTTAGTAGTTAAGCTGATAAGTATTGCAGGCAAAACAAAATGCACATTTCTATCCACATGTAAAATATAAGTGTATCCCTTTGTCTGGTTTCTTGAAAGCTTCTTTACACATCCGAATGCTCGGAACTTGAAACCTGTGACACATGTCCATTTAAAATTATTGGATGCAAGTTTGAGGCTAGATTTGGGAAAGATAATCTATTATTATATTACTTTAATAGAGTGGATTTGATTTTTTGAGCTTTGTTATCTAAAAACTATGATATTTAATTTCCAATCACTGATGCCTTAATGATCTGCACTTGTATGATCTGAAAGAATTAATAAAGTTGAATTTAATATCATCAGCATCATCAGAAGCCTGTAATGACCTGCTGGCATATACACTAATATTATCATGCTGCTGCTACACCTGCTGCGTCAGAAGGAAGCTTCGCAAGATGCTAAACATAAAGGTAACTCTGCAATTTCTCATATCATATATATATATGCAGTACATAGTTTCTCAACGAGGAGCTGTGGGATTGTAAAAATCGCTTGTTCTCATCGTCTGAAATTGCTACCATATTCTTCTCTGTATTGACAAATATAATTATAACATTGAGATAAAGAATAAGCTCTACAAGTAATTTTACTGAGATTCTGTTAGATTTAGCTGGATGCAGAATCAAGAAAAATAAAGCTATACTGCTCGATCCCATCTCATCTTAATGCAAGTATAAAAATGATCATTGACGATATTTCTTTTGCATCTGTTGTTGCAATTGTATTCCTGTCTTCTTTCAGAGCGATGCAATTACTTTTTGAGGAAATACATATTATGCTTTAAGAAATTAGAAATTCGTAAAGCTTAATACTTTATTAAGGTAGTATGATTTCTTATAAAACAACATGGTTGGAAAAGTTCTTGCCAGAAACTTCTAGTTTCTATTTAGTTTAAATCTCCTCATGCACCGTCATAACTAAGTATGCAATCGGTAACTAAACATCAAAACATGGTTATTGACATATTTATCTTGGAAACCTGCATATCTAAATTAGGGACAAATGAATATAGTTTGACGCGGAGAAGCTTCCCAAAAACGTTTTTCGGTTGCTTCATATCATTTTGGAAGTTACATGTGTTGGGTTTTGGTCTTTTTCAAAGAGATTTTTTAGTCCCACATCGGCTAGACCAAAAGACTTGTATCTCTATATATTAGCTTTGCTAGTTTAGAGATGCATATGTGGTGTGGAGTTGCACATGGGTGTGCCATGTGGGGTTATTTTTCTAATGGGAAAAATGCTAAATCAACAATTGAAAGCATTCATGCTTTTTGCTCTTGGAAAATTTATTTCCATGGGGGGCTTAGCGACTCGGACTCGGACTCGGACTCGGACTCGGACTCGGACTCGGGCTCATGAGGCGTAATGTGGCGTTTTGTTGGCGCACTTTTGCGCAGGTAGTGCAGGTTGCGTAGTGGCACAGTGCGCGCAGTGGCGCAGGTTGGCGCAAGTGGCTCAGTGCACGGAGTGCAAGGAGCGCAGGGTGCGCGCAGTTGGCGCAACTTGCAGCAGAACGTGATCGTCGCTAGGCGCATAGTGCGCTTTAGTTGCGCTCGTTGCGCGAGCCACTTGCGCTGCCACGTTGCGTGACCAGGGTGCGCGCCAGGCTGCTCGCCAGGTTGCGCGCCAGGCTGCTCGCCAGGTTGCGCACAGGTTGCGCCGGGTGCGCTGGTTGCGTCGGTTGCGCACGTTGCGTACGTTGCGCAAGTTGCGCGCGTGGCGCACGTTGCGCGAGTGGCGCAAGGTGGCGCAGGTAGTGCAGGTTGCGCAGTGGCACAGTACGTGCAGTGGCGCAGGTTGGCGCAAGTAGCTCAGTGCACGAAGTGCAAGGAGTGCAGGGTGTGCGCAGTTGGCGCAACTTGCAGCAGAACGTGCGTTTGCACGTTCTGGACGGTTGCTACATGTTCGGGGTGATTTTTACCACGTCCCTAACTTTGTGATAACCGAACAGTTGCTACAGGGCCTATATAAGGTATCCTCTCTCTCACAAGGCAAAGACATATACAAGTAAGAGAAGCCACCACAGAAAGTTTACGAAGTGTTTTTTAACACAAGTAAACAGAGAATTCAGAAGTGTTCTTTAACACTGTTCTGATCGGAATTTGCTTGCGAATTCCAGCAGCCTTCGAGAGAGGAAAGGCGCCGCACCAGCGTTGCTTTTGCACGGGAGTTCGTGTCCATCCGAGGAGTCAGAAGAGTATGAGTGTTCCAAGTTCTCCGACGAACTTGCTGGTTCCTGGAAGCTGTTCGTGTAGGGCGAATAAAGCTTTGAGCAACGGTGACACTACCAAAATACATGTATTTACCGACGGCCTTATCCGTCGGTAGTCCGTCGCCAAAAATAAATACCGACGGATTACCGACGGATATTTTGGTAAAACAGCCGTCGGGAATAACCTCGTCGCTAAAACATATCCGTCGCTACTCCGTCGCTCAGCGACGACTTAGCGACGGAATACCGTCGGCGCATTTAAATATATATAGCGACGGATTACCGACTAGCTTTCGTCAAAACATGTATCAGGATATAGGGTTAGCGACGGAAAACTCCGTCGCTAAAGAGTCGGCAAAACCGTATCAGTGATTTTCTGATACGCAATATCCGTCGCTAATCCGTCGTAAATTTGTCGGTAAAAGCGTATCAGAGATTTTCCCATACGGCAGGTCGTCGTTATGCCGTCGCTAATCCGCCGAGGTGTACGACGGATTAGCGTCGTATTAGCGACAAAACATCCGTCGCTAACTGCAAAATTTATGGACATCAAACAGAACCAGGTCGACGGACATTCTGTCGCTAAACCGTCGCTCAATGTAAAATTCTCCAGGTAGCGACGGATATTACGTCGCCAATCCGTCGATACATTAAATTCCTACAGTTAGCGACGGATAGTCCGTCGGGACTTTGTCGCCAGTCCGCCGTAAGTTAGTCGACAATCCGTCGCGAAAGCTAAAATTTATGGACATCAAACAGCACCAGGTCGACGGATCGTCCGTCGCCAATCCGTCGCTTTATTGAAATGCTCCAGGTAGCGACGGTTTTTACGTCGCCACTCCGTCGCTAACCTCAGTTTCTCCAGTTAGCGACGGACTATCCGTCGCTGAGTGGTCGCCAGTCCGTCGCTAACTTCTAATTTTTGAAAAAAAAATACTGCAAACGGACTCTTTCCTGTTTATACAACACATCCAACACAATATCAAACATGCAAAATATCCATATACAACACCATATATCCAATCCAACACGAATATCCAACGTATCCAATATCCAACACCATATATCCATATGCAAAATATCCATATCCGACACCAATATCCAACGTATCCAATATCCAACAAAATATTACCAACACAATATATCCAATATCCAACATTAAATTATCCAAACATAAAAAAAATATCCGAACATACAATGTATCCAAATGTCTACAAAACCAACAACATAAACAAAATCAAACCCCGTCCGTCGGATCGTCTCGTGCTCGTGCCGCCGCATCCGCTTTGTGTATGTACTCCTCCACCGTGTGTGCCGGCACTTGGGACAAGACATGGTCTGGAAGCGCGCGTAGCTGCTCTGGCGACAACATGTCAAGGAGCGTCAAGATGGTGTTATCCGATACGATGCGGGCGTCCGCAGAGCGGTTAAACGAAATCCGTCCGGGGGAATAAGGACCAGGTCGATCCGAAGCACCGGCAGTAGCAGTAGACGGACCGGGAGCACCACCAGATGAACCGGGAGCACCAGCAGACGGACCGGGAGCAGACGGACCGGGAGCAGACGGATAGCGCCCCAACACTATCGCCCGCAAATCTGACACCGCGGAGGTCAGAGTCGCAAGCTGCGCCCTCACATCGTCAACCGGGGGCGCTGGGGGAGGCGGAGGCGGTGGATATCTCGGGGACGGCTGCAACGAGGGCGCCATGGAACCTAAGCCGTAGACGCGCCCTTTCCTAACGCCGCCGACGGATTCTACGAACACGTCGTCGTAGCGAGCGGCCATAGAAGAGTGCGTCTGGGTGGGCGTCGTTTCGCCGACATTCTCGGAAGGGGGCTCGATCTCAAGCCGACTAAGTGCCTCACGATACGCAGCCTATCCAATGAATGTGTTTATACTATAAGTTTTCCTAAGTTATAATCTAAATCCTATGTTTCCCTAAGTTATAGTCTTAATCCTAAGTTTATCTAATTAACTTAACAATAATTATATTTCTAACATAAATCTCATAAACGTAAGTACTTACATCAGTCTCCTCGGCCCTCGCGTCGACGAAGTTCCCGTCCTTCCGCCTCTTGTGCGTATGCACGAATACATCGTGAGCGGTGACCGTCTCCGCCTCTTTCCCCTGTTTCACCGCCCGTTGGGCCTGCATACGTAGAATTTAATTAACTTCGTATATTAACAGTACGAAATTAAATAATAGAATGAATTTGAATTTGCGCTATCTCACCAAATCTGCACGCGTCGATGCGTGGGGCCTTGATCCCCCCGTATGCAGACCCGCGGCCTGTCGATTAGCCTTAGCTTTCTCCGATTTCAGCTTGAACTGCGGAGTATCCATCTTCTCCAACATCTGCTCATAGTACTCCGCCCGGATCCAGTCCTTCCTCGTATGCGCCGTACGAAGGTCGTACACCGCATCCCGTATCTTCTTCCCGGCGGCGGCTTTGTAGGTCCTGCGGATCGCCTCCTCGCGATGGGGGGGCCACCAGAACGTCCTCTGACATACAAATTCAAATATCACGTAATAAAAAATTTAATGATTTAAAGAATAATTAATAATTCACCGACGGATTTATACCCTCATCTCGTCGAGCCAGACGTACTTCATGTCCTGAGGCACCTCAGAAAAATTGAGGTAGGGGCCATGGTAGTTATCCCGGATAATGCGCCCTAGAATCCGGGCAGCATCCCACGGGAAAAACCTATAAAGAAGCAACGACTGCATTATTAACTTGAATAAATGAAACAAATTTAATAAATTAACTTAAATTTACTTACGATTCACCAGCGGGCCATAGCTCTCGTCGGAACTCGCCCACCAGCCTCTCTGGTGGCGTCGGGGGATCCGCGGGTCCGCGCATGTACTCCCCGGTAACAGGATGAAACTGAATCCCGGGGTACTCCGAGGCCCACCCTGCAGTAACTGCTGGGCCTCCTGCTGCATCTGCTGCTGCATCCGCTGGTACATCCGGTGGCGGAACGGATCCGCTAGCGGATGGAGTCACAGGCCTCGACGACGATGTCGGTGGCACCGAGGAAGAATGACGGCGGGAAGAGCCTGTGTCCGGGCTCTCCAAGTCGGGATCGGAGGTCACATCCGGGGAATGCGGCTGGCGACCACGACCGCTACCACCACGCCCACGCCCACGCCCACGACCACCACCACCGCCGCCGCCGCCGCCACCGCCACGACCACGGCCAGCACCACCAGTACGGGTGCTCGCAACCATGCCCTGTAAATAGAACACATAAACAAAATACCGACAACATAGATTTATAAATGAATATAAAACTAAACATATCCATACCAGCAGCAGGGCGATGAGTGCCGCCCAGACGAGTAGGCCTAGGAGTGCCATCTGCAAAAAGAAACTCATACAATAATACGCAAATATCCCAAACTGAAATAAATATTACAATCAGAAGTGAAGTACGAATAAAAGCTAGATACACAAAATCTGATAAAATCACGCACCAATACAACAAAGTACAATTCTTGTAACTTTTGATGAAAGGGCATCTTGTGTTCCACTAGACTTGTAATTGTAAATCCAAATGTAATAGGGTAATTTAGGATTCGAGACTAGATATTGGGTGCTTCAAGATACAACTGAAATATAGCGATATTTAATCATCGTCCTCTTCCTCGGCCTCGGCCTCATCATCATCATCATCATCCTCATCGTCGAATTCATCTGTATCCTCATCCTCATCCTCATAAAGTTCTTCTTCTTCTTCTTCTTCTTCATCAGCAAGAGGTATATCAACCTCTAATTCAACATCCATGTCACAAGACTGTTGTCCCAAGTATTGGGGCTTTTCGATCTGGTCCTCTTGGTATGCTGGGTCTCCAACGTTGAATGTATTTCTAGATTTAATCTTGCATACTGCCCACCAGTCAAAGCGATCTCTACGACGCCTTGGGTAGCTTGTATAGTAGACTTGAACAGCCTGACTTGCTATCGCAAACGTGTCGGACCCTCTATACCTCCTGCGATGATTTATATCGACGAATCCAAATTGTTTATCGATTCTCCAACCGATATTTGGTGTCGTATCGAACCACTCACATTTGAACATAACAATATGCATATCAAATGGGGCACTATATTGTAATTCTACAATATCCCGAAGCACTCCATAATAGTCAAAGTCCGGCTCGTCGTCATAGATTGTGCCTCTTATGCAAACACCAGAATCCTTCGTACTGAAGCCGTCATTGAGAAATTCGGCATTTATAGGATGTTGAGTTGTCTTAAACTTGAAGCCATTAACGACATAGCCGGGCCAAGTCTTTGCATGCTTCTTCGGTCCCAATGACAAATAACGAATGCTCTCATTTGTGAGTGTACTTGGTTCAGCTAATAAAACCTGTAAACTTTAAATGTTTTAGTTGCATATATATATTTAAATGGTAGCCGCATAACATATTATCTCAGTTACTTACGTAATCTCGAAACCATGACGGAAAGGTAAAATCAACCTCTCTTTGAAGTCCCTCATCGGTAATATCGGGTGTCCTTATTTTGACTTCATCTCTAAATACACTGTTAGAGAGAATAAAAATTAGTGTAGTCACTTACCTCACCAAATTAGAGATTATAACGAGGTGTAGTCACTTACTTCTCCAAATCTCTCACTTCTTGTATGTCACAATTTAACAAGACATATCGGTGAGCGGCATCATACTCATCGTCACTCAACCACCGTTTCTTACTAGCCCCAATAGGCTTGCCCCTTAAATTGAATATACCTCCTTCCTCAACGTCTTCGTCATTCCTTTGAGGTCTATTTCGATTTGTCTCAACATGAGTATCGAAATAAATGGAGCAAAAGTTTGACACCTCCTCGATAAGATATGCTTCGCATATCGAAGCCTCTATATGAGCCTTGTTGCCAACTTTCTTCTTTAGATGATGTAGATACCTAGAGAGACAAATTATCTTGAGAATTAACAATGAATTGTAAAATCCACTTAAATTATATCGATTTTTATTTACCTTTCAAAGGGGTACATCCATCGATAATGAACAGATGCACCGACACGGGCTTCGTATGCTAGATGAATCGGTAGATGCTCCATACTGTCGAAGAAATCCGGTGGAAATATTTTCTCTAACTTGCAAATTGTTAAGACAATCTTCTCCTCAAGTTGTATCATATGTTGCACCGTGAGCTTAGTTGAACAGATATCCCTGAAGAATGTAGACAGCTCGGCCAACGGAACCCATACAGCAGAAGGCAACAACTCTCTCAACGCAATGGGCAGTAATCTTTCCATAAACACGTGGCAGTCGTGACTCTTCATTCCTGTTAGCTTGCGTTCATTGAGATCAACGCATCTAGACAAATTCGACACATAGCCGTCGGGAAATCTTAAAGTAGATATCCACTTGCAGATTATTAATCTATCTTCCTTGCTCAATGCGTATGGCGCTATCGGCTTAGTTACTTGTCCACCAGCTCCCCTTTGTATCAAGTTTAGATTATGACGTTTGCATATCTCGGCCATGTCTTGTCTTGCTTTTGGATTGTCCTTCGTCTTTCCTTTAATATCCATATGACATCAAGATTATGCCTAATAAGATTATCTTTCCAATAAGGCAAGTCCCAGAAGATACTCCGTTTGGTCCAGTTATGGCTTTGTCTGAACCCCTCGACACGATTGTTCGATGGATCTTCCATTGCGGTGGGCAATTCCTTTACATCTTCCCAAATATCGTATCCCGACAATCTGGCAGGAGGTTCAGAAAATTCTTGTTTTCCATATCTGAACGCGTCCTTGTTCTTTCGCCAAGGATGTCTCGTTGGCAGAAATTGACGGTGACAGTCAAAGAAAGAAGTTTTTCCTCCATGTCTAAGGCGGAACGCCTTACTATTTTCCATACATATCGGACAAGACATGTTGCCGTGCGTACTCCATCCCGACAGCATACTGTATGCTGGAAAATCATTGATTGTCCACATGAGTGAAGCTCTCATCTGAAAGTTTTGTTTTCTGGAAATATCATAGGTCGTGACGCCGATCTCCCACAACTGTTTCAGCTCATCCACCAACGGCTGTAAATATATATCGATGTTCTTTGTCGGATTTTTGGGACCGGGTATGATAGCTGTCAAGAACATATAAGGAGTCTTCATACACATCCATGGTGGCAGATTGTAAGGGGTAAGAATGACCGGCCAGCATGAGTATTGAGATCCCGACTGTCCGAAAGGGGCGAAGCCATCAGAACATAGCGCCAGGCGTACATTTCTAGGCTCTGCAGCAAAATCTGGATGACACAAATCAAAATATTTCCACGCCTCCCCATCCGAAGGATGTGACAATTCTCCTTCGTCCTTTATGCGATCTTCACTGTGCCACGTCATGTGTTCTGCTGTATTCAGAGACATATACATCCTCTGTAAGCGCTTCGTGATCGACAAGTAATGCATATACTTGTAAGGACGTCGTTTTCTAGTTGACTTTCCTTTTCCCTGTACTGTCTTGTAACGATCCGCATTACAGAACCAACAACTTTCTAATACGCAATTCTCTTTGTAATACAACATGCATCCGTTGCGACAACAATCTATCTTCTCGTACCCCAGTCCCAGTTGTCGGACCATCATCTTTGACTTGTAGTAGTTTCTTGGGAGCTCTTTTGATTCCTTCGGTAACACCTCATTAGTTAATTGTGTGATCCGATCATAGCAAGCTTGTGGCAAGTAAAATCAGACTTTATGTTCAACAACCGCATCGTCACTGACAGTGCGGAATGAGTCTCACAACCAGGATATAGAGGAGTATCTGCGTCCTTAAACATATCATAGAACTCCTTTGCCTCGGGATTAGGATCCTCCGGATCAAAATTAGGCCCTGCCGCAGCATACACCATATCTCGTGCAAGGTTCTGCATGTCTCCATAATCCACAGAGCATCCGTTGTCTTCGAGGACATCCGTTGCAGCATTATCATCAAAAGCATAAGTACCAGCTTCTGCAGCCTGTCTTTCTGAATATAATTCACCTTGCGATGACCACAGGCCGTAATCACGTACGAAACCCTTACGGGTCAAATGATCTCTCACAGTCATCACTTCTTCGAAACGTCTATTGTGACAATTAACACATGGACACTTGATTTTGTTATCGTCCATGTACTGAGTTTTGCTCATGGCATACTTAAGAAATACTTCCACACCTGCCTGAAAATCGTCACTCACACCAATTCTGCTCTCGTGTTGTCGTTTGTACATCCATGTACGATCAACAAAGTAACGATTCATGCTCGATTTGATGTGAATATCTGTATCGTAAGACAAACTAAACATAAGAATTAATAGCCCGATACCGATACTCATATCGTAAGAAAAACTAAACTTGTGGATAACACGCTAGGCCTACGACGAGGCTACTTAGTATCACAATCTAACATAATTAGTATATAATCATGTAACTGGTGGATCCGCTAGCTAGTAAGCCGGATGTACTTAATATCAGAGAGTATCAGATTAGTATCAGTATATAGGTTAGGTAGACCGTATCAAACGCATATCGGAATAGTAGGCCGAATAGGAGGCCGAGATAGTCAAATGAGAAGAAGGGAAGAAAGGAGGAGCAGATGGGTCCAGAGCCATGGTGGAGGAGGAGAAGTAACATGAGAGCAGTTTCCGCCGTAACATCTCCTGGCTCTGCTGGCAACTGAAGTCCAGATGCTACAAAGGACGATCCTTCGCTGAAATCGACTACAACACCCATCAGTTCAAGTTCATTCCTATATGAGTATATTCCAATGCCATAGAGGAAGGTCAACAAACTGATGGCTTCTATGGCATTGGAATCTACTCATATAGGAATGAACTTGAACTGATGGGTGTTGTAGTCGATTTCAGCGAAGGATCGTCCTTTGTAGCATCTGGACTTCAGTTGCCAGCAGAGCCAGGAGATGTTACGGCGGAAACTGCTCTCATGTTACTTCTCCTCCTCCACCATGGCTCTGGACCCATCTGCTCCTCCCTTCTTCCCTTCTTCTCATTCGACTATCTCGGTCTCCTATTCGGCCTACTATTCCGATACCGATACTTTGAACCTTGATCTTAACCCAAACCTATATACTGATCGATACTAATCCGCTACGTCCGATACTAAGTATATACGGTCGATACTGATAGCGATAGTCCGATATCGATAGCGATAGTCCGATACCGATAGTTCGATCGATACCGATAGTTCGATACCGATAGCGATAGTCCGATACCGATAGCGATAGTTCGATACCGATAGCGATAGTCCGATACAGATACACATGGACCTACATATCTATATATCACTAGTAGCCATACTCCTCTACATACTACTCTACACTAGGATCTAGTAACCATATACTACTCTACACACTAGCTACGTAGTCATACTCTAAAATAAGGTAAACTAATTTACCAACACATTAAAACCAACCCAATCAAATCTTAGGCAAACTATTCATATGATATCAATCGAAATACAAATAGGTCAACTAGGCTAGTTCTAGGTCAAATTAGGAGTCCAAGTCAACTCTGTCAAAACTAACCTTAATTAGGCTAAACTTCTACCTTAGCTAATCAAATATATATACTAGACTTCACGACGTGTGTCTGTGTATATATATATATATTATTAATAAATTACTTAAAATTATGCCTATATATATATATATATATATATATATATATATATATATATATATATATATATAAATAAAAAAAATAAAAAAATAAAATATATATATATATATATATATATATATATATATATATATATATATATATATATGTCTGTGTGTGTGTATCCGTGTGTCTGTGTCCGTGTGTGTCCGTGTGTGTGTGTGTGTCTGTGTGTGTGTGTGTGTCTGTGTGTCCGTGTGTCCGTGTGTGTGTGTGTCTGTGTGTGTGTGTCCGTGTGTGTGTGTGTGTGTCCGTGTGTGTGTGTGTCTGTGGGAGAGGAGGAGGAGGACTCCTGCGCGGGGACTCCAGAGTCCCTCCTACGCCCCCCCTGCCCCGACCCCCCCCAACCCCTGCCCGACCCCCTCTCCCACCCCCCTGCCCCCCCTGCCCCGACCCCCCCCCCAACCCCTGCCCGACCCCCCCCCCCCCCCCAACCCCTGCCCGACCCCCTCTCCCACCCCCCTCCCCCCCTGCCCCCCTGCCCCGACCCCCCCCCAACCCCTGCCCGACCCTCCCCCAACCCCTGCCCGACCCCCTCTCCCACCCCCCTGCCCAGACCACCCCCCCACCCCTGCCCGACCCCCTCCCCGACCCCCCCTGCCCCCTCTCCCACCCCACCCTTGCCCCGACCACCCCACCCCCTACCCGAACCCCCCCTGCCCAGACCACCCCCCCACCCCTGCCCGACCCCCTCCCCGACCCCCCTGCCCCCGACCACCCCACTCCACCCTTGCCCCGACCACCCCACCCCGTACCCGAAACCCCCCTGCCCCACACCCTCTCCGACCACTACGACAGCCCCCCAACCCCCCAAATCGTAAAAGAGAGAGAGAGAGAGAGAGGGAGATAGAAAGAGAGAGAGGGGGGGAGAGAGCATACCTTAGAGAGAGAGAGGGAGATCGCCGGTCGGAGAGAGGGAGATCGTCGGAGAGAGGGAGAGGGAAGAGAGAGTGTTTTGGGGGGGAATGAAAATTTCTCCCCCGTCGGTTCAATTTAAGTTAGGGTACAGAAATTAGCGACGGAGTAGCGACGGATTATTCCGTCGCTAAGTCGTCAGTAAATCTCGCGCCAATATTTTAGGCTTTTTCCGCCAAAATATGCGACGTTCTAGCGACGGATATAAAACCGTCGCTACTTGGCCGACGACCTATCGACGGCGTAGCGACGGATATGGACATAAAAAATAAAAAAAATTGTCCACTGCTTTCCGTCGGTATTCCGTCACAAATCCGTCGGTGATCCGACGGTAATAGCGACGGAAAATTTCCGTCGCTAAATGGTCGTCGCTAAAATACTGTAATTTGGTAGTGTGATTATTCACCCCAGCAGGAGATCTTTCATCTTTCGCCAGTCACCTTCTTTATTGCTGCCAGTAATTTCTGATTGTATCTTCTTTTTAGAAGTACTACGATCGATTGCTGTTGATTACGAAATCTTTTTAGATTCTCGTAATTCAGGATCATCTTCCTTGAAGTGTTGATTTGAAACATTGTCTTTACAATCGTTTCATATTCTCAAGTTTTCCATCGAAAAATTGTGCCCCGGCAATAACATTCTCAAAGCTTTATTGCTACGATGGAAAACGTTAATGCTTCACTCCTCAATACTGACTTTTGTAAGTTAGAAAAGTTTGATGGAGAGCATTATCAAGTCTGGAAGAGGAAGGTTTATCTCACTCTTCAACTCAGAGACGTTGATCACGTGCTTCTTGAAGAGGAACCTACCGTTCCAGATACTGGGTCTGCTGCCGCAATCACATTAGTTACTTTGCATGTTAGGAGTTACAAATTGTTTTCATGTTAGGAGTTACAAATTGTTTTCATGAACATCTCATTAGTTACTTTGCATTCGTATTAGGAAGATAAGAAAATGTAACCTTCATTTGCATTTAGTCTGTGCATTTTTTATATATATTAGTATTACTTTGTCACGATGAAAATGGAATGAAATGAAATTAAGTTATTGTTAATTGTTAAAGATGGAATTCCTCGTCTTTGAGTTCCCGTTAGATGGATTCCTTTAGGAGAGACTTATCATTCTTTCTTTTATTCCTCTACTTCTCCTAAGATTCGTCATTTGTTATTAGAGCTTTGGTGCCATGGTCAATCGTCCACAACAACCAACCAATGTTGACCATCCTGCGGCTCAGGAGCCTGACTTAAGGGATGCAGAAATAGACGAGTAAAGGAGGCAATTGCAACTACTCCAAGAGTGTTTGGAATGCATAGAGACTTTGCGACGTGGCAATGTTTGTCACGTCTCGAGATGAAGTTTTATGTTGTGATGAGAAGGCATTAACCCGTTCCATCATGCTTTGGCATCGAGTGATGAAGATGTAATTCCTCATCCTCGAAGGCAAGGGATTTGGCAGCCGAAAAATGTTAATCTGAATTGACATACTTTGGCTTCGAGTCATGAAGATGTAATTCCTCATCCTCGAAGGGAAGGGATTTGGTAGCTGAAAAAATGTTGATCTGAATTGACATATCTTACTTTGAAGGTGGCATCAAACTTTATGATTGGCTCACTACTATTGAGCGAGTCTTTGAATACAAAGAAGTTCGTGCAGATTGCAAGGTCAAGGTCATCGCCGTCAAGCTTAAGAAGAATGCCTCTGTTTGGTGGGAGCAACTCAGATTTCGACGAGTTCATGAAGGAAAGCCAAAGATTAGATCATGGGAGAAAATAAAGAAAGAACTCAAGAAGAAGTTTTTGCCTGAGAATTATTTACAAGATACCATCTTCAAGCTCCATCATTTCTCTCAATAACATTGCTCCTTCGAGTAGTACCCAAAGGAGTTTGATTATCTCATGATGCATTGTGATGACGTCGAATTGGAGGAACAAACAATTGCTCGCTATCTTGGTGGACTTCATAAGGAGATTTTTGATATTGTGCAACTCCAATCTCGTTACACATATCATGATGTTTACAAGATGGTGACAAAGGTAGAGAGACAACACAAATCAAAGGGGGATCGTAAGAGGACAAATGCTTCAAATGTTCCATCTCAAAACCATAGAAAGAGTTATAATAAAGGAAATTCTTCTCAATCCACAAAACCTACAACTTGGGAATCATCTTTCAATAATTCTTCTATTTCCAAAGTTGAGGATGCGGCTAGTTCAAGTCCTCCTCCCATTCAATGTTACAAGTACCGAGGTCTTGGACATATTACTGTTGATTAGCCTAACAAAAAATTGTCCCTCTTGTAGAGGAAGCCTTTTATGAGGAGCCACTAGAAGATTTGCTACTTATACTTGATGAAGATCACGAGGAAAGTGTACATATGCTGATAAAGACGAAGCTCTTGTCCTTCGACATGCCTTGAATACTTCAAATGTTGATGACGACCATTGGCTTTGTCATAACATCTTCCTCACCCGATGTACCTCGCATGACATGGTGTGTAATCTCATTATTCGTAGAGGAAGTTGTGAAAATATAGTCGCACAAACTATATTGGAGAGGTTGTCACTCAAGATGGAAGACCATCTGCATCCTTACAAGCTTTGTTGACTTCAAAAAGGTACCGGGGTAAAAGTTAACAAAAGATGTTTGGTTGAATTTCTTTAGTAAAAATTACCATGATCAAGAATCGTGTGGTGTTATTAGACAACCCTATAGGGTAGGGGGTTGAATAAAGTGCAATAGAAATAATCCAATAAAACCAATACAAATATCAAATTAAAATCTGCAAGCAAATAATCGGAGATCAAAATTTAAGAAGCACAAACATCGCGATGTATGCTAGTGTCCTTCGTGGAAGGTAATCTAGTCCCGGAGACACTTGTCCGGTATTAATCTACTATTTGTGAAATGACAGTGCATAACGAGCTTTGATCTGAAGTGCTCGCCGACCTCTTACAACCACGAACTTTGATCCTAGGTGCTCGCCGACTTCAAATGACCACGAGCTTTGATCCGAAGGCTTGTCGGCTTCAACAACAAGTGAAATGAAAAATACTTGGAAAATCAATCTTTTACAACTCTTGTAAACTTCTAACCGAGATCGCACATGGCACGTAGAAGGCTTGGAGAGTTGCTCTTGGGAATAGAAAGGTGTGGAGATTTGTATTTCTCAAGATTTGAACGTGAATGGGATGAATGAAATTGAGTGAAATACATAGGTATTTATAGGACTATATGGGGACCGAACTCGGGCAGAGTTTGGTCACCTAACGTTATAAAATTGAACGTTGGAGACCAGTTCGTCAGGAGGGAATGTTCAAATGCAAACTACGTTAGAGGGACCGAGTTCGGCCAGAGTTCGGTCTGTTTAGGCCAGTTTGGTTCTGCAAAGAATTTGTGGATTTGGCATTTGGGTCTAGTTTGAAGTGGACTAGGTTTTGGTTTAGGCTGAGGTTTGAATCTCCTAGTGCCAGTACGACCCAATGTACATTTGGTCCTATAAAATAAATGAAAAATACATAAGAAAATATAAACCAAGTAGCAGTTGACGACTGTATCCTTTCAGATGCTGGCATGGCTTGACATTTCTTGATTTGTACGATAATGTCTTTTCTTTTGACGACAATTGTCCAAAGATAAACAAATCATGAAATCTATATACCTTTCGGGAGCTTCGTCCCGAACCCCCACGAGGGGCGATGCCCTCTCGACCCCCGTCCGCTAATCGGGCAGTGGAACCCTCGAGTGCGTAGCCCCGGAGATGTCGTAGGCAGTTCAGAGAAATCTTGTGATATAACGTCGTCGTTGGTCCATCATGATTGCTTCATTTGCATATGTCCATATTTGATCTTGTTTATTGTTTTTTTTGTAAATACATGTCACACGAACAAAGCAATATACATAGTAGCAAGTCTGATAGAATTTAATACACATTAGGACAATGCTATCTTTAAGTAGCAACATCATAGTGATTGCATGATTATTAGTGGTATTATAATGTTAAACTTGATCGATTAGCTATGTTAAAAAACTCAATTTAATCATTCGGCTAACTGTTATTTCCGTGGATACATATCACTTCTTACTTGGTCACTGTTGACAATATATTCGGAAGGTAATTCATGATGGACACAAACATAATTTTTTGTTAAAGACGGTGAAAAAATATCTTAGAACCCCAAAATTGGAAGTATTCCTAAGACTTCTAAAGGGGAGGGAACCTATTCAATAACAAATTGGAAGGATCCAAGGAGGCATATGCTTTTATTTTGTTGGAAGAGAACATAAAATTCATTATACTCCTTCACTAAAGTCTTTTCTTGAAGCTTTTTATGATGTTGTAACCGTGGAGATTTCACTTGACCTTCCACCCATAAAGGAGATTCAACATTTTACTAATTTTTTTGATAGTATTGTTTATGGTAGTCAAAGGCGCGCCTAAGGCGCATCTCGCAGAAAGGCGCAACGGTTGCGCCTAGCACCTCACTAGACGAGGCACTTTTCTCCGGATGCACCAAAGGCGCTCCTAAGGTACACTTTTCAACAAGGCACGACCAAGAAAAGACACATCTTATGTTTTCTTTTTTGTTCTTTTATATATATATTTATACAAAAAACTTTGAGTTAGGAAGATGACCTTTATCTCGTACAAAAGTGGGAGAAATGTGGCCTTTTCATGGTTGCCAATGTTGGTTACAATTGAACTGAAAAAATTAATATTTACTAAAAGCGTGATAGCAAGAATACAAACACTTGTTAGTTTTGTTGACTGTTATTGCTACTGCTGCTCTGCTAGTTTACTTGGTTTGGTTTTAACATATTTTTGTTGGTTTTCATATGTTATTTGTTTTATTTGCATTACTAACTTTTTTATTTATTTGTGTATATTTTTATTAGTTTTTATTTTTACGTCTTGCTTTACTCGGATGCATGCCTTAAGTATGTCTTGCGCCTTGGACGATATGGACTCTTTGCGCCTTAAGTGCGCCTTGTGCCTTTAACTACCTTGGTGGTGTTCTTTCCAATAAGTTGGCATATAACACGAGTCCCAAGGAGAATGAAGAGTTACAACGATAGTTGATGATATGAAAGTTGTAACAAAAGGATTGTTATGTAAGCTTGCAGAATTCAAAGAAGAGGACTTGGTATGAATTCATCTTCGCAAAGAGCGCTTCGTGCACTGTCGACACGACAAACTACAACCTAGTACCTATGGTCCATTCAAGGTTCTTCTGCAAATTTGGAAAAATGCATATAAGATTGAGTTACTAGGTTAATATGGGGTGCCTGCGACTTTCAGTGTAACTAGTCTCTCACCATATCACGGAGAACGTGAACTCGTGGACGAGTTCTCTCCAACCTGAGGAGAATGACGAGGAGAATATTCCGAGAAATATTTTTTTTGTTGTTTCATGTCATTTTGAAGTTACAAGTTGTTTCATCTTTATGTTAGGAGTTGCAAGTTGTTGTCATGAACATTGTGCATTAGTAATTTGCATTCATATGGGGAGATAAAAATGTAACCATCATTTACATTTAGCCCATGAGCATCCATTTATTTACATTAGTGTAACTTTGTCGCGATGAAATCAAGTTATTGTTAATTGTTGAAGATGGAATTTCTTCTCTTTTTGGTTCCCTTTAGGTGGATTCTTTTAGGAGAGACTTATATTTCTTGCTTCTATTCCTCTACTTCCCCTGGGATCCAGTGTCATAGTTTCTAGGCCAGATCAGTAATTAATTGTTCGTAGCTATATGTATCTAGTAGGGACATAAATCTACTTGGGGTAGCCATTTATTCAATATACCCAACACCACCAGGTGTTTATGTCATGCTTGGACATGTAACACTATTTTGCAAAATCCAATTGGAAGGGCTATATGACTAATGACCGTATCAAAAATAAGAAAATTGTTCCCTAAGAACATAGTGGGGAAGAGTGAGCCATCCCATAGAGGAACTGGTACATATGCCAAAGGGAAGCTACATAGTAAACTAGAGGTATTCCGTGGGCAAGAATCGGCAAAGAATGATGAGGTGTCTTTATGCTCAGGGCAATGCTTGGTAGGGACAGGGAGCCTTGGCTTTTGTAAATCCAAGCTGTTTTGTTTCTAGCCAGTGAAAATTAATGCCAAGGACTTCTTGTTATGTTTCTTACCTATTCAAAAACATTATTTCCCAACTTCACTATAAAAGCTCATTAGCTCAGTACTATTGTAGGGATGCTTGAGCTCTTAAATCAAGCTTTACATTGTAAAGCTCAAAGTTTTGCTTGGTTTTCTTCAAGTTCCTTTCAGAGTTCAGACATTGATTAAACGTGTTCACCATTTCTAACATCTATTTGGAACCTGTGGGGATGTCAAAAATAGAATTTAGTAGAATATTTGACTTGTTTATTATTGAGGTGGAGCTACACTTATATAGGAGAGGCTAACCCCTCTCCCTATTATTCTACTCGATGTGGGACTAAAAGCCCATTAATACTCTCAACACTCCCCCTCAAGATGGGCGATAGATATCAATCATCTCCATTTTGTTACATAGTTTAGAGAGACTTGATGAATTAAGCCCCTTAGTAAGACAATCTGCAACTTGTTCTTCTGAGCGAACATGATCGAGCTTTAGTATTCATTTCTCTAGTTTTTCCTTGACGAAGAACCGATCGATCTCGATGTGGTTCGTTTTGTCATGCTGAACTGGATTGTTAGCTATACTCGTTGCTGCTTGGCTGTCACTCAAAAGATGCAATGGTGTTCTTTGGTCCAGCTTCAACTCTGTCAGCAATGCTTTTACCCACAATAATTCTGACACTCCCAGAGCCATAGCTCTATATTCTGCTTCAGCGGTTGATCGAGTTACCACAGACTGTTTCTTGCTTCTCCATGAGACTAGGTTACCCCCCACAAATACACAATACCCTGAGGTAGACCTTGTCATTCATGCAACTTGTCCAATCTGCATCGCAGTATCCCTCAAACTAAGGTGGCTATTGTTCCTGAATCATATCCCTCTTCTAGGAGCCCCTTTTAGATATCTCAAAATATAGAAAATTGCATCCATGTGGCCCTTCCTTGGATCGTGCATGTAGCGACTCACTACACTCACAACAAATGAGATATCAGGGCGAGTGTGATCCAGATAAATTAATCTGCCTACAAGTCTTTGATATCTTTCACGATCAACCGGCTCTCCTGTCTCTGTCCCCAACTTATTTTTCTGGTCAATCGGAGTGATTGCCGGACGACATCCCAGCATACCAGTTTCTGTGAGCAAGTCTAGTACATACTTTCTGAGAGGACGATCCCATCTTTTCCTCGAGCTACCTCGATTCCGAAAAAATACCTCACCATTTCCAAGTCCTTTACTTCAAATTCTTTGGCAAGTTTCGACTTCAGCTGGATAATCTCCTTTTCCTCATGACCTGTGATCACTATATCATCCACGTATACCGCAAGTATGGTAATATGGTCTCTCGCATGTCGGAAGAAGACTGTGTGATCTGCATTAGTCTGGCTGTACCCTATGCCCGTGACAGCTTTTCTGAATCTTTCAAACCATGTTCCAGGAGATTACTTGAGTCCATACAATGATTTTTTCAGCTTGCAAACTTTTCCTATTGACTGTCTCGTGCAAAATCCAGGGGGCGTCTCTATGTATACTTCCTCCTGTAGATCTCCACGAAGAAAGACATTATTCACATCTAATTGATGAAGTTGCCACCCATGGTTGGCTGCAAGAGAGACCAGGGTTCTTATAGTGCTCATCTTCGCTACAGGTGCAAACGTCTCATCATAGTCGATGCCATAGGACTGAGTGAATCCTTTTGCAACCAATCTTGCCTTGTATCGCTCCACATTTTCTTCTGGCGTCTCTTTCACTGTGAAGACCCATTTGAACCCGACTACCCTTTTTCCTTCAGGTAATGGAACAAGTTCCCATGTCCCATTTCTTTCCAATGCTCCAAGTTCCTCCAACATTGCAGCTTTCTACCTTGGATCTTCCTTCGCTTCCTGCCAATACTTAGACAAAGAGGTGGTGTCTAACGATGCAATGAATGCTCCATAAGTAGGGGATAGATTAGAGTATGATAGAAAATGAGCAATATCATGTTCATAACCATAACGAATAGGAGATTTTTCTGCATTATTATGAGAAGATCTTCTTAAGGGAATATGAGATAGTAATGAGGAGAGATCATACCATCCGAATCAGAGGGATCCGCATCCGAATCAGAGGGATCCGGTACGGAAGGCGCATCTTCAGGAGTTGGGACAAGGTTAAGCGAGGGACATGGCACATTTGGCACAGTAGGGGCAATAGGCACAATAGTGGACTGCTGCTTCCTTCTTCTGTAGACTTGGAGCTCTGTAGTTTGTTCCTCCCCCTGTTCTGTAGTCTTCTGCAGTGGAGTATCACTTCTTTCCTCCTGATTGTATGCATCATCAAACGGTGTCTTCCATCCTAACACCTGAGAGGGCATCCTGTTGATAAGGTATGCAGCAGACAACACGGCATGTCCCCACAAGTGTTTCGGAACATTCATAGCAAACATCATCGACCTTGCCACTTCCAACAAGTGCCTGTTCTTCCGTTCCGTCACGCCATTTTGTGCTGGTATATAGGCACATGAAGTCTGATGATGTATCTCATTGGCTGATAAGTACTCCTCAATGGCTTTGTTGGTATATTTTGTCCCATTGTCAGACCTCAAAATCTTCACTTTGGCACCGTACTGTGTTGAAATCCTACGATGAAAGTATTGAAAGCATGCAAAAATATCACTCTTACTCTTCATCAGGTATACTCATGTAACACGAGTATGGCAGTCAATAAAGGTGACAAAACACTTAAAACCATTAACAGCAGTTGTAGGACAAGGTCCCCACACATCGGAGTGTATCCTGTCAAAAGCAGCTAAACTTTTATTTTCAGAACTCACATAAGAGCTTCTGGTGTATTTTCCAAGTTCACAAGCATCACAAACCAACTTTTGTTTATTAGCTTTTTGATACATAGAGGGAAACATCCGACTCAGTAGACTAAATGAAAAGTGTCCCATGCGCTGATGTTGGAGTAATAATTCTCCTTCTACAGTACTTCGCGGCTCCTCCGGTTGTGCTTCATCCACCAGTGCTGCTAGTGTTGTATCCAACCCACCCCTGTCCAAGTACCATAGCCCTTTATGCCAAGTGCCAGTCCCCAACTGTCTTCCCATTTCCTTCTCCTGAAAAATAACCTTTGGAATGTCAAAGAAAACAACACAATTAAGTTGAAGAACAATGGCACTTATGGACAATAGTTTAACAGGAAAGGATGGAGCATGCAAGACATCAGTAAGACACATCGAAGGGGTGCATTCAGTCGTCCCTTTACGCACAATAAGTCTAGCAGTACCATCAGCAGTCTGAATACTTTTAGGTGTCATCAGGTGAGTGTAATTTTGGAACTCATCACGGGCACCCATGACATGGTAGGATGCCCCAAGTCAATTATCCAATTTACACTTCCTGATTTGTGGGTAGATGCAAGGGCATGAGCAGGTATACCTGTGCTTGTACTGGCATAGTATGTGATGTTACCCCCGGAGGTGGTTGGAGTCGATGTCCTAGCGGTGTTGGTGCGACTGTCGCTGGTTCCAAGCTTCATGTTCCTCCATATTTTCAGCATCTCCCTCTCACTAGGGGTCACATCGGATGACTGATTTTCATTTTCTCCTTCTGCCAGGTTTGCCTTGTGCCCTCCAGAATAATGTCCTTTGCCACCGACATAGCCTCCTCTGCCATCTCTACGTCCTCTACGGCCGCGTCCACGACCGCTGGACTGGCCTCTCATAGGCTTCATACAGAATCTGATGAAGTGTCCTAGGTCTCCACAGTTGTAGCACCCTCCCCCTCCTGAAGGGTTTGGGTTAAAAACTGCAGAGCTGATTTTTCTTCCGGAGTGCTAGTGGTGCTGGACATCAGCTTCAACCGTGCTTCTTCTTGTGCTATAGCAGCAATGGCCTCCTCTAGTGATGGCAGTCCGGGTTGTGCGATTAGCACATTCCTCCTTTGCTCGAATGCTGGGTTGAGCCCCTTCAGGAACTTCATCATCCTCTGTCGCGAGATGTACTCCATGAACTTCTGGTAATGTTTCGCAAATGCTAGTTCCACTTGCTCATCTTTCACACCAATGGGATCATAGTGGTCGAGGTCTGACCAATACTTCTTCAGCACAGCCGCATACTCGAAGATGGTGTGATATTCTTGGACCACCTTATCAAGTTCATTCTGCACTTGGAAGACTCTCATAGGGTTGTCCGTCCTTGAGTACATGTCCTTCAGCGTCATCCAAAAATCACCGGCTTCCTCCATTGCTTTCACGTTGTCCGATATTTGGTCGGTCAAGGAGGCTGTCAACCATCCAGCTACAATATTGTTGACGATCTCCCACACAGCAAACTCCCGTGAGGAGTGATCTTCAGGTGCCTTGGTTTGGCCATTCACATAGCCCACCACGCCTCTTGCCTTTAGAGTCCGTATCGTCTGACGTGACCACTTCAAATAATTGGAAGTACCCTCCAACTTTACTTCCAGTTTCTCCAACTTCGACATTTTGTATGGTGAAGGATCCACATCTGTGTGTGCAGGACGGAAACTAGTCTCGGTCAGCCTCCTGGAGAAGAGATCGTCCACCAAAGCCTTCATCTCTTTGACCGTCAGCTTGTCGTAGATCGTCTCCATCATCTTCGTCTTCTCCTCTTCCATCAACAAGGTAAATCGAAACCGTCTGTACCTTCGGTCACCGTCCTCTCCACGTCTACTGTTCGTCCTTCAGCGGTAACGGCGTCTCTGAGAGTCGCTCCTCATGTCCCATGCCGGGTTGCGACTGGAGGTCGCATGGCCGGACGAGAAGGAGGAGAAGGGCCAGCCGGGGGGGGGGGGGTGTGGAGGCCGACGTAAAAGGAGGGGGGGTCGCTGGATGGAGAGGGGGTGGGGCGGCGGTGGGGGCCGGCGGTGCTGGCGGTGAGGGAGGGGAGGCGGGGCGGAAGCGGGCGGAGAAGGTGGGAAGGGGGTGAGGGGGGTGGCGGCTAGGGTTTTGTGGAGTAGGGTTAGGGTTTTGTGGAGAGGGGTGGCGGCTAGGGTTTTGTGGAGAGGGGTGGCGGCTAGGGTTTGGTGGAGAGTGAGAGGTGGTGGCTCTGATACCAAATAGAATTTAGTAGAATATTTGACTTGTTTACTATTGAGGTGGAGCTACACTTATATAGGAGAGGCTAACCCTTCTCTCTATTATTCTACTCGATGTGGTACTAAAAGCCCATTAATACTCTCAACATCAAAAAAAAAATAGAAACATTAATATTCCAAGCAACTGAAGACAGTCGAGAGGGCTAGTGAAATTGAAGCTGAACTCCTTGAAATATCATTTCTAAGAAAGTTAAACTAGCACATCTAATATGAAGTGCTAAGAAATTCTATGAGGCATAGTTAAGACAACCTATGGTATATTTTGAGCTTCAATTGTTTTGATCAAAACATAAATTAAGCTTAGGCATGTCATCATGACTGGAGGGGGAAAAAAAAAAGCTTGGACAACTTTTTGGTATCCTGCGCTGTGCTGCTTTCAACAACTTGGTTTTAACAACCTTAGGAACCAGATATATGACATTTATTGGCATTCAAACTTCTCAAAGGATCAAGACTTCTTGTTTGGTTTACTGTTGAGTATGTTTGTCTTTGACTTTGAATTGCCAGTGTCAAAATATGGTTGATGTGTTTGGGCTGGATGCATTTATGATCTGAAAAAATATTTTCGGTTTAGGTTGGATCGATGTAAGATCCGACGCAAAATCGATAAAATTATGAAGGAAACATAGTTAAAATGATTACTTGATGGGCTTATAAGTTATAACAAAGAATTGTGAATGTCTTTTTACTTTACCTAAAGGCTCGTAGTTTCATTTTATGTTCAACGTGTAGAAGTTATATGAAGTAATGTTTACTACGATTCACGCCATTCTTGTTAATTTTACATCTTTTTATTTAATAAGTGATACTTATATATGTCCCATCTGAATGGCAGGGAGGATGCTGTGATGATTTCTTGTCCCATGTAATGTGTTGCTGCTGTTCTCTTGTTCAAGAATGGCGTGAAATAGAGTTCCGTGAATTATATGGTACGCTGCTCCACACAAAAACATTTTAGTGTAGCTTCAAGTGACAGTCATCATCAGTATCATACTATTTTTTTGAACCTTAAATGCCCCTCCGCGGTGCTCTAGTCGGTGGTTTACTTCAGAAAGATGACTCATGAGTACCAATTTATCTGTGCTGTAGGCCCTGAGAAGACAGAAACAACAGCACCACCCTCGCAGTTCATGGTATCCTAATTAAGAAGCTGCCACACTGTCAATTGGAAGTTGAATTTCTAACGTGCTGAGCATAAATTTCATCAAGTTATAGTCCACCTTGTTGCCAGTCATTTGCAAGATTCTGCTAAGTTTGAACATTTATTTTAATTGTGTACATCTCTGTATAATATTCTTTGCTTCTCTATATTATAAATCTATGCTTTGATCGTAGGATTATAGACTTTTATTGATCACTAGTTTGAACTGCTGTGCCATCCATGTCGTCTTAGGGAAAATATGCCGATATGTAACTTGTTGATTGGATGACACTGGATGATTGCAGGTGAAGTAGAGGAATAGAAGCAAGAATGATAAAGTTCTCCTAAAGGAATTCACCTAAAGGGAACTCAAAGAGAAGAAAAATTACAAGCTGACATGTAACTTGTTCATCGGATGACACCGGATGATCATAGGATGTAGAGGAATAGAAGCAAGGATGATAAAGCTCTCCTAAAGAAATTCACCTAAAAGGAACTGAAAGGGTAAGAAAAATTCCGTCTTCAACAACAATAACTTAATTTTGTTTCATTCATTTCATGATGAAGAAATTTGCCTATAGGGGAATCGAAGAGAAGACATTAATTTGTCTTCAACAACAATAACTTGTTTTGGTTCCATTCATGTCATGCCATTTTTCTAAAGGCAACGTTATACTAATATATAAGATGCATACAAGTGAAGGTTACATTTCTTCTCTCTATAGGGTATGTTTGGTAGGAGGGAAAGTGGAAGAAAAAATGGAGGAAACTATTCATTTTCTATTGTTTGATATGGAAAAAAAAAATGGAGGGAAGGAAAAGTGGAGGGATTGTTTTTCTTTCATAACCTAAGAAATCCAATCACTCCAAAAGTAGGAGAAAAAATGGAAGAAAAAGTGGAGGCTTATATTAATTAACAATTGTACTCCCATATAAATTATATTATTTAAAAATTATTAATGAAATCAAATGGTAAATATGTGTTTTAATTGAGGATAGAATTGGTAAAACTTTTTTTTTATTATTTTCTTTTATTTCACTTTTTTTTCATACCAAACAAAGAGTAAGGCATCTCTTCTCTTTTTCATCGTTCCAACTTTCAACCAAACACGAAGGAAGAAAATGATCTTTCCTTTCCATATGGAAGGAAAATATATCCTAATTTTTTTTTCTTCCTTCCACTTTTTCATCCTTCCTATCAAACATTATTGGCTTCTTGTCTCTTTCTATTTTGCTATTTTGGAGTTACAGACACTCGTGTTTAGTGTTTTACTCCAGAGGAAGACCTTCGTCACCTGATAGAAATTTGTACTTAGAATATTTCAGGGATGACTTTTTATAGATGATGGAAATATTCACGAATTAATAGAGTAGCGTAATAAAAGGCAACCAGTCGGCAATATATGGAAGATGATTAAACAACAATCGTGGAAACAAACGAGTTCAATGACTCCTTATTGTTTTAGCTTTTCAGACATCATTGCCTATCTTCATCGTATCAACTTATGTGCCAGAAGAAGAGCGACTCGCAATGGTTCCGCTTTCAACTCGAAGACCTAGATTGCAACAATGAAGCAAGATCAACAATTCATAATCAGTTTACCTATCAGTTGGAAGATATTCACATGGAAGTGTAAGGAATGAGTTCTCTGTTGAGGACTAGATTAGAGCTCGAGTAGCGGTTCGTTGACCTCCTACAAGAAGACTACACAGTGGATAAGTAATTCGCCAAGATAGCAACTCAACCAAGTCAAGCTTCATGGTGACAATAGAGTACTTGCAAGTTCAACGGTTCCACTTGAAGTTATCATAGAGACGGCCAAAGATGAGAGAAGTTATCCTAAGACAGATCATTGATGGGCAAGAGCGCCTTCAGTTGGAACCTAACCAGAAGAAACCGTCAGAATACTATTGGTATCATTTGTCGTCCTCGTCTTACCTAATTAAGTGACTAGCAAATATTATGGGAATGTGGGATACATTCAATAGGAAGGCCATGCAGCAAGGGCAAGTGACTAAATTGTGGAACAACAACAGTTAAGTTGTAGTCCATTCTCACCACATGATATATGTCGGAGTAGCATAGCAGCACCAAACTAGATTCAGGAGACGAGAATAGTTTAAGTAGGTTGGGACAAATACTTTAGGAGATCACCCTAAGTATACTTCAGGTACAAGCTTAGTAGTATCACTGTCAAAAGTTTCGACAATATATAGCTAGCAATGTTACGGCCAAGTTTAACATTATTACCATCTACTGACCGAGACAACATCCGTTATTCTCGGGTTACAAAGATGGCAGCTCAAACTTTGAATAATCGAAGATCGATCACCAATGATTGCTGCTTCACTAGTCTTATGCAATCATATAATGATCTTGGATCGGACTACAAGCGAAGGACGAAGCTCAGTCGCATCAATGGGATACTAGATAGACTTGCCATCTCTGACGTTGCTGGATCGACATTTTGGAATATCATCAACAACTTCGCCCAAGTATGAAACGCCAGCTGTACGAGGATCATTTCAAAAGGTAGATATTCAGTTAAAAGCTCACACGGTACCGATAGAGATTAAGGAAACTTTGCCACTTTGGGAGTCAGGGCGGATCTAGACCACTCCAATTTTTTTTTTTTTTTCTTTTTTCTTTTTATATGTATTTTTTATATTTTTGATTTTTTTTGCGGGAGTTGGCCCACCCCTAGCCCACCCCACCCCACTATAGTCCACCCAAATATACATTTTTGGATCCTCACCTGTTGGGAGTGATGTTAGTAGTATTAATAAGTATTGACGACACTAGTAAAAGTGATCAGTGATACCAGCAGTACGAAGGATATCGGCAATACCAATTAAGGGTATCGATCTACAAGGTAAGAAGTATAAGTAGTTCCACAACTTTAGCAATTCTAATGAGTTCAACCGCTTGGATGACTTCAACAACAAAAGAAAGAGAAACCTGTAAGCAGACAATCTCGATGGGAGACTGAAACTTCAGGAAGATTACCTTAGGTATTGTTCTTGCAGTCCACCTCCAACATTGATTTCTAGGGTTGCACTTTCCAAACTTGAAACTTGAAAAGTTTTCCTGCCTTATTATTGTTCATATTCTTGGATTCAGATTTATCTTCTTCTCGCAATTCATTTCATGTTTGATCCTTGTTTGATCCTCTAATTCGCAGTATTTCTACACCCTGTCATAAACTAGTTTGGTTCACTCTTGCAAAATTCCTTTTTGAGATTTTGCAGAAGGTTTTTATTATGTAGATGAAAACAGATTACCGACCACATCATGATTGACAATGCCATCAACATAGTATCAGATTGGAGTATCATCTTCTGATCGACGGATCGTCCAGAGTTCAAGATCATTTGAGTTTTTAGAATCAAACGTTATTTACCTTTCCCGTTTTACTTGTTTCCCTCCTCTACCTCGATTTTGTTAACCTTGTTTTCCCATTCTTTTCCGTCTAGCATTGACCGAATTGTCTAATTGTTCTCTAATCTTGCCTTCTCGTTGAAGTCCAACTTTTAGCAGCTTTTATTTACATGTCTTACCTAAAATTATGAGGACAATTTTTTTTAAAGACAAGTAGAGTGTAAAATTCCTGAATTTTAAAATAATAATTATTTACCTAATTTTAAATTCTGATTAGATATGTATTCTGAAACCTGACTTTTTATTTAAGCCAACACGACTCAAAACCTTTCACTTTTAAACTTAATCCATTGTAACTTCTTCTGTCCAAACAATAATCGTAAGTCCCTTACATCTGTCCAGTGGTTGTCGCTCACGTGGAAAACAACACGGACACTGGACGGCAGGATTCGAGCCTTCCAACACATGTAGGTGTGGGTAGGTTGTAATAAAAAAAAACGTTCCTCACATCCTTATTTAAGCCAATTCTTTAAATTCCTGAACCACTCCTTTCTATTTTATAAAGACACATAAATATGTAAGAAAACAAAATTGATTTAATCAATAATTTGCCTACATAGTTATTCCTTTTAAGTTATTTTTCACCTAAAACTTTCCCCGCTCGCGAATTATCATCACAAGCTCCATTCAGCCATTCACACATTTATTCACATCATAAGTTCCTTTCATTCACATATTTAATCTCCACTAGTTCCACTTGTTCATTCACACATTTATTCTCCACCAGCTCACATTCAACCCTCCCATTAACAGCACACCCTCTAGTTCCTCGTGTTTATTTCATTACATCCTCTCATGATTCAAATTCAAAAAACTTTCCTTTCACTACACAAATTAAATTCACATTATTCACCAGCTAACCAATTTAAAAAACATAAATATTCAATCAACAATTATCACACTTAATTCTCTTCCACTCACCTACCTAATTTGCTCCCCACAATTATCCCTCCGTACACTACAAGAGAAACATTATATGGTGAATATGATTTTCATTGATTAAATGACAAGACCTGCAGGGTTACAACTTTATAGATAAATTACAAATTAGATCCCTACACTAACGCCTACTGATAAGTATAGACGCTTTAGGGCTGTTTGGTTGCACGAAAGTGTATGAAAGTGCGAAAGTGAAAAAATAGAGTTTGCGTATGCGATGTGTATGCATAAATTTAGAATTTTCAAAGTTATTTGGATGGTGGAAATAAAAATATGAAAGTGGAGGAAAATGAATTCCGTTGTTTGGATGGTTTTTAAAAATGGAGCAGAAATAAGTTCCATTATTTGGATGGTTGTTGAAAATGGATATTGGTTGGAGATACGGTTGAAAGTAGGTATGGTTATCCCCATTTTTTCTTCCCAACTAATTTTCATTTAATTTACTAAATCTATTTTTATCTTTCACACAAATTATTGACAAAATTACGAAATATTTATTTTCTAAAATAAAGTTATTTTACTAGTAGATGAAAAAATTGTAATGAAGAAACTTTTTTTTTAAAACAAATATGACAATATTTTTACAATAATTAATTTACTACACAGGAAACATAACAATCAAAATTAATTAGTTTGTTGGTTAGAGATGTTAGAATATAAATTATATCAAATAATTCTAGATTATTTAGAAAATTATTAATAATTATTGATTATTTTAATTGACATATAATTTATGAATGCAATTTTCCTAAAAGAAGGAATAAAAATATCATAAATGAATAAAAATTATATTGCATACAAATTTCATTGACAAAATTTAATGAATGTAATGTTTTTACAAAATTTACTTTACTCCAATATAATCCAACGATTTTCCTCTCAAGCAACGCTTGTTTAGAAACTGTATTACTTTAATCAAATTTCATTGCCACAAGTCTCCAAATTTTCTGTTTACAAATAAGTAGAAGCAAGAGAAACATGATGGACATATTCTTGATTCTCCAAGGCAATTAATAATACAGCCATCATGATTCTCCAATAATAAAGCAACCATCTTGTGCAGAGACATATCCAGTTCAATTTTCCAAAATAAATTGTCATCAAATAACATGGAGAAATTTTGATTCGAAGAAACCAAAGCCAATTCTAACTAACCAACAGACAAAAAATGTAAAAATTAAGGGAAAATCAGTTTAGACGCAATTCCAACGATGTTTTGGGCTTAGGGTTAATACTATACCATTCCGTCATGAATATCAGAACATCAAAGAAAAAATTTGGACTCAAATCAATCCATATGATAGAGGAGTAGAAATCAACAACATTAGCAACAATACTCATAAACTGATACTCATAAACTCTAGGAGCTGAACCCATACAAACTGTTTGTCCAGGAGCTATTTGGTTCCAACATTAGCAACCAAAAATTTGAGATTAGGCTGTCAAAATCGTAGTTATATGATCTAAATCCATAGATATGCCCAAATCACAGGAAAAAAAATGAAGAAAAACCTTCACAGAAGGAAGAAAAAAGCTCGAAATGAGACAAGGGCTCATTACAGTGCAGTTTTGATGGCGGGAGAGGAGGTTGGAGGTAGTCGTTAGAGCTATGGCGAGAGAGAAACAGTCAGTTTCTTCCCAAGAGTTTTCTATCCTTATTTTTTGGAACTCTTTATCTTTCCTCTGGTTCCCAGAGAAGAGCTTCCTTTTTTTTTTCGGATGTCAAAAGTGAGCAAAGGACGGGGACAGGAACTGTGACTTGTCTTGTCAACCCCAAAACCACACTTCAACCAAACTAGTGAGTGTTCAACGACTTTCATCCAAAATAGCCAAATCCAGCTGATTTACATCCAACCAAACAGGCCCTTACAGATGTATGATTTAAGTATATATAGGTATAGAAATAGAAAACAAATAAGTAACTATCGATTACAATATTCAGTAACTTATCTGGTGGGTTTCTTTCCTTTAACCCTCCTCAAGTTGGGGTGATGTTAATGACACCCAACTTACTGAGCATCACTTCAAATTGCATCAAACTAAGTGGTTTGGTAAACAAGCCAACTGACTGGCTTGTAGTTCAAATATTGGTTATCTGTACTATCGAATATTGGTTATCTGTACTATCCCTTTTTGAATCTTCTCTTGTACAAAATGACAATAAATTTATGTGTGCTTTGTTTGCTCATGGAACACTAGATTTGAATATATGTGCATGACAACCTGATTGTCACAAAACAATGTAACAAGCTGTGTGGGAATCACTCTTATGTCCTTCAATATATTCCCTACAAGTAATCACACAACAAGTAGTGTCCAAAGAATGGTACTCAGCCTCTGCACTTGAATGAGATATGGTACTTTTTTTTCCAAGAGATTGATGCTTGACTAAGTAAATGCAATAACCAGTTATTTATCTTCTTGTATCATTGCATCGAGCCCAATCAACATCATAAATGCTCATAACTCCAATAAACCTGTAGAGGGCAAAAAAAATTTCTTATCACGATGCTTGCTTGAGATTGCAAAGTAGACAAGTATGGTAATCCCTGGATTGGTAAGCATGGAATTGCGATTGATAGCTCGAGGAATGTGAAAATATAAAAGAGAAGTTGTAGAAGCATGAAAATTTCAGCAGTCTGGACATATGCGCCCAAGTCACCAATGAGCCTTATGCGCCCAAGCCACCAATGAAGGCATATGCGCCCAAAGCTTCCAGTGAGGTCATATGCACCCAAGCTTCCAGTGAGGTCATGTGCCCATGCGCCCATTCTAAGCTACTCCAGAAGGGGACGCATAGCCCTGTTTCAGGCTATGCGCCCACACCAGAACGTTTTCTGACTCGGTCAAACCCACGACCAAAACGTGCACTGAAGCATACGGCCACGTCAGTCTCCACGAGCAGTCGTGCACCGAAGCATACGGCCACGTTAGCACCACGATCAACCTACGATCACGCAGCCTGCATGCGCCTACACCCTATGCGCCCAGAGCAGGACCATGCGCCCACATGAAAACCAGTGTATTTTCTCATGTGGGGGCATAACATCATTCCAGCTCAAGAATGACTATAAAAATGGGTCTCATCCCTCTTTAAAAGACAGAATGGAGAGCATTTTCAAGAGCCAAATTGCTGTACTTCTTGTCAGTGAGCCGAGAGTTAGCAATTTTCTTAGGTTTTCTCCCACTTTTGTAATCGGAGTGTCAACGGAGTAAAGGAGCAACTGCCGCTCGATCTCCATCGTCCCATTTCTCAGAATTTTTTTTGTACTCGGGGATCCTCAGCGCAGGATCTCTCAGGCATACTCGATTTGTGGTGCCTTGCGCCAATAAAGAAAAGACAGTGTTTCTTCTTCTTTTTGTGTGTGTCAACAAAAATGATGACTCTGCTGGGGATTACCTTTTCCTCTAACGAGAATGTGGTGACGCAATCCGATACCGACAAAGTGGGGAGCACTCAGAAGATGCTGATCGTGAAGTTCGATCAGCAGGCGTTTGAAGAGATGCTCTCGAGGGACGGCTCTACTTCCTAAAAATCAGCAAAGCCAAACAAGTCTCGTAAGACTTGGCTTTCGAAGGCTAGCCGTGCATATCCTGCCAGTGTCATAGCAGATATGCAACTGAAGGACTCTGTCACATGGGGGCATGGCTCTGCCACAGAAGCTCCAGAAATGAAGAAGGCTCACACCGTTCCGGGCTCTACTAGCCTAGCGACTTCTTTCTTGTGCAACCAACAACAGAGTGTTCAACGCTCGAGACTTGGAAAAGAAAAATACTACGATGCCAAGAATCGGAGTGTGCGACACTCTGGGCAAACTCAACGAGGCTCACAAATGAAGGAGGCAAAGCTGGAAGAAAACAGTGCTGCTCCACCAAGCATGCGCCCAAAGCTATGCGCCCAAGGGGGTGTGTGGGCGCATAACTCTGATCAGAAGGCTTTTGTCTTCGACAGATTGTGCAGCCAGGGTCATGCGCCCAAGGCTATACGCCCAGGCTCAACTGACCCATACTATGCGCCCACATCGAGGAAGCTCAGACATGCTACGAAGAAGCATACGCCCAAAGGCAGACTCCAGGGCCTATGCGCCCACAGCAAAAAAATAGGCCCCAATGCGTATAGCACGGGGCTGTCTTCAAGGTCGTCACATAACTTAGGTGTGGGGGTTGCCCCTGCACATGAACTAAGTCTGGATGTGCCAACTCTCCTTACAAACCCACATGCAAAGCTCGACAATGCATGTGACATGGGTTTTAAGGCAAAACCCCCTTCCGCTGACTTACGCGACATGATAAATCATAAGCGTGAAGCGATGGAGGACAGAACAATCCATGGGGTACATCCATGCACCAGTATTGTCATCAACTGTTGTTGCTCCAAAGCAACAAAAGTGCCTCGGAGACAGTCCGTGTTTCGACGGCTGCGTTTCTCTGACGATGAAAATCTGCTGTGTGTTTCATACAATATGGCTTCATGGGGTCCCCCTTATGGAAGCTGTCACGACCCGTTACCCAAATTGTTGGGCCGGGCCGAGCCATGTCCAGCCTACGCTTGTTAAAGCATAGTAAGTTGTTCTAAGAATAGACAATAAAGGATCTAAGCTGCTAACAGTTCTAATATCACATTTAAAGGATCATCACAACACAGCATCTATAAGCGAAGGTAAACAAGTACAGACTTAATAATACACTTCCAAGGTATCTAACTGGAGACAAAGTCCAGTATCCAAATATAAGTACAGACAAAAGTCTAAGTCTCAAAACACATGAGAAATAACTAAGCAAGGTTCTCCACTGGGGCCTCTTCTGGAGCTAAGGCCAGGTCCTCAAAATCAGTACCATAATAAGAATCATATAGCATTTTCTCCTCGGAAAGTGAACCTACAACGTTATCCTGTCAGGACGGGAGCAAGTACAACCTCTACAACTAAAGTACTGAATATATAATGAAAGAGATGTACAACAAGAAACATGGTGTGATAAGTCTATAAAACAGGAAATACTGGAAACATGGCCTCATGGTACAACTGGGATCACAGTATCATAGTAACATAGGGAACATGGCATATCTTGATTTATTCAGTTTTAGATATATTTCATCATGGTAATACATATTCATTTTAAAGTTTTAAAACTGTAGTAGGTGAGTGATCAGTCAATAGGTGAAATAGGATGTACAGCGGTACATATCAAGTTTTCTGAAGTGTACATACGTACCCTTAACGGCATCGGTGTATATCCATACACAAATGCGGGATCAGACATACGACAAAGTTATATATAGAATACAACAGTGCTCGATAAATACATACGAAGAAGGGGGGCATGATCACGTACACTACTAACAGTTTCCCCTTAACCCATTTTTATTAACATGTGAGTGATACGAGAACAGTAAAAACATGTGAGAGATACTGGGAGTAGTATAAGCAGGGCAGGTACTGGGAGCAGTATGAAACATGTGAATACTCCGAGTAGTATAAAGCATAGTGAAACATGTACTGAGAACCAGTAAGAAGCATGTGAAGATATAAGAACTGTCCTAAGCATGGTAGGTACTGAAAAGAATACAATATGTGAAGATTTAACTTGCTACCTCAAGGATCAGTATTTTAACAGGGTTAATACATGTTCTAGCATTAAAAGACAGTAAATGAGTTTGCAGATGTACTTGCCTCGAGCAAAGCAAGAATACTAGTACGAAGATATAGATGTCCAATGTCCTGTCAATAATGATATACAAGCTTAGCCTCTAAGTTATGTTCAATATTACACTAGTGGTGTGACACGACTCCTAACTGGATACTAGCTAAGTGGGGACCTAGCATAAAAGTCCAATGTGGAGTGCCACTATATCCAAACTAATTTTCTAGGGTCTTTACACTAGTGCGGGGTGAGGTCCAATACATCTATAACTCAAAATAACACAAAATATTGCAAGTCGTAACTGTTCAATAAATAAATCAAACTGTACACTGAGTTCCAACAATTTTTGAGATAGACAAAAAGTTCAAATATACATAAAATAAAGTACCAAAATGATCCTTGTTAATTATAGAAATTTATACTAATTTTTCTGGAATTTATAAACCTTCATAAATAATTATTAAAAATCAGCAAACATAAATATACTGAAAATGAGTTCGTTTTCCCATTTTTATAAAATACTAAAAGTATTTATTAAATACTGGAAAAATTATAATAAATTAGCTAAATTAACATAGTATTTAAATACAATTTTTCCAAATTTTTACAGAAATTAAAAAATATATATAAATTCAAAAACAGAAAGTAACAATTTCTGGAAAAATAATTAATTATAAATTAAGGATGATACATAAGCAAAATCTACAGATGTTGTCGGATGATAAAATAAATATCACCATCGTGTCCAGAACGGTCAAATTAGCTAGGATAGCCTACCCATAGTCCAATTTGGACACAGGGGTAAAACGGTAATTTCGGGTCAAAATAATGTCCGTCGTTGGACACACTTTGCATCGAAAAACGTGTCGGGATAGAAGTCTACAAAACCTAGCAAATTATATGTTCACGAATCCAGAATGATGATACGAACCCAACGGTATGTCCGAAATAGGATTCCGATGAGCCGATCTCAAAATGATACGTTGACGCGGACACTTGGTATCCAGTTTGCACCGAAATGCGTGCCGAAGCAAATGTCTTCAAAACTCAGCAAATTATATGTCAACTAGTCCAGAATGACGATACGAACTCAATGGTATATCCGGAATTGGATTCCGATGAGCCGATCTCAAAGTGACCCGTTGACGCGAAAAGTGGGACCCACTTTGCACCGAAATGCGCGCCATGGCTCACGTTCTCCAAATCAAGCAAATTTTATATGAAAACATGCCAGAACGATGCCACAAGTCTACTGGTGGTGTCATAAATTGAATCCAATTATAGCCCCTCTGGGATGTAAAATATATCTCTTCTCGCCATCCCCATAGTGTATGAGACAAATGTATGCATTCCGGAGTCCCGGGTTCAAAAATAAAATTTAACAAGTGCAAATTAAAGAATTCGGACGGCCAACTTTGTTGTCGAATTCGAGCAACCGAACGTGCTTATAATGAAACGAAACTTAAAGGAGGCAGGAAGAAGGTTATACCAGCTGCGCACAGGAACTGGTAGCGCGCCAACCGGAGCTGCGACGGCGGAGTTACGAGCTGACGAAGTCGGCTCCACAAAACTGTCCAAAAATAGTTCAATTTAAACGGTCAACTTGGTGGCCAGTTTTGAGGTATCAAACGACAAAATTAACGGGCAAAAATTGAGGGGAGTGAAGTGCTATATACCGAGATTGAGACGGAGTAAGGAGTTCGCCGATCCAACGGTCGGATTGACCAGAAAATTTGTGCGAAGTCGCTGCGACGGAGCGCCATTTCCGAGTTCAAAACTCGCGCGCGCCGACGGTATTCCGTTCAAAATGCACGAATAGCCTTCGATACACGTCGGAGAGAGGAGCGGAGGCCACAAGGTGGCTCGCCGGAGGTGCGCGTGCATCGGGGGGGGGGGGGGGGTCCACGGCGGCCGTACGGCGGCGCGGCGACGCACGACGGTGTTGTTGCTTGATGATGATGGTAATGGTGATGGAGAATGAAGGAGGAGGAGGAGAAGGAGGTGATGTGGAGAAGGAAGGTGGGGTGTCGACTAACATGGGGGATGGGGAGCTGCTGTTCGTGCACAGGAGGTGGGGGGGGCTTGTGTGTGTGGGTGTTTGAATATAAAGAGAGAGAGTGGGAGTTATATTTAAGTGTGTGTGTAATATAATATAAAGAGAGAGAGAGAGTTTATATATTTGAATGAGGGAGAGAGAGAAGTCAGTTTGGGGGGGGGGTGAAAGTGTATGCTGGTAGAGAGAGGGGAGGGGGTGAGGTGGTGTGTAAGGAGAGAGAGAGTGATATATATATATATATATATATATATATATATATATATATATATATATATATATATATATATATATATATATATATATATTTTGTCGGGGTGCGCCAGCCCATAGTGCAAAACACGGACGACGCTCGAGGACCCAACAGTAGTAAGCTACTGTAGATGGGCCCTGCCCCTGAAAAAAATTAATTTAATATCGTTGTGAGCACATGGCCCACATATCAAATATTAAACTGATAAGAAAGCCCCCCCAAAACCCCCCTCATTAATATTAATGTTAATATTAATTTTTTTTAATATTAATGTTAATGTTAATGTTAATATTAATGTTAATGTTAATATTAATTTTAATGTTAAGTTTAATATTAATTTTAGTATTTAATGTTAATATTAACATTAATATTAACATTAACATTAATATTAACATTAATATTAACATTAAATTATGGATTAGAGTGAGGGGGGTTTTTTAGGGGGCTTTCTAAGGGGGCTTTTGATCCGCTTCCATATATAAAATATATATATATATATATATATATATATATATATATATATATATATATATATATATATATATATATATATATATATATATATATATATTTTATTTTTTTTATTTTTTTATTTTTATTTTTTTTTTAATTTTTATATATATATATATATATATATATATATATATATATATATATATATATATATATATATATATATATATATATATATATTTGTAAAGTAGAGAGATGAAGAGATATTTTCAAAATAGGAGAAATAGGAAAATTATGTGGGGTGTTTGGGCAGTCACGAGAGAACAATATGGAGCTTGGGTTCGGGTTCGCTCGAGCCGGGTCGGGTCAAAATCGGACATGGGACAATAATTGAATGAAAATGGATATCTATAATCATGGGTAAATAAATAATATGCGGGGACTCCAATAAATGGGACACAAGCGTCATGTGGATAGTAGGCTTCATGTGAGCCACGTTCATACTTTGGATCGACTAGGTTGGATCGATGTTGGGTCCCGAAATTAAATTGGAAATTAAATCAGGTTTTACGGTAGATAATTAATCGGCCTAAATTGACCCAAAAATTGTGCGAAGAAAATGAAGCACAAAATAGAGTGTCTGAGTGGGACATGAAGGTCATGGGTGAAGAGCGTCTCGAGTAGATCATTTATGAGAAGTTAGTTCTGAGAAAATGACTGGTCTGGTGCTCCTAAATTAAAAGTCACGGTGACGTGCAAACGAAGATCAAAGATAAAAGTGGGAATAATTATTCAACGATTAATTGATCTAAGTTGACCCGAAGTTGCGCGATACAAAAAGAGCACAAGGGAACGAGTTCAAGTGGGACATGATATATCAAAACGAAGATAATCTTGTCTACTTTAAAACTCGTAAAGAGAGTTTACAGAGATTGGCATCCCTGACGCTCCAGAAGTCAAAGTCATGGAAAGGTACATTAATGATCTAAACAATTAAATAATAAAACATTTATCGAAAATAATTCATTAAGAAAAATAAAAATAAATCCTGAAATTCAGGGGGCTTACATCCTACCCACCTTACAAGAATTTCGTCCTCGAAATTAAAAATCACCCAATAGGTCAAACTATAACATGTAGCTGCTCTGGCTACGATACTCAATCTGCTACCCTTGTAATCATCTCTTCTGTTTCTCTTTACAATCTTTTTGGTTCAGGTTCAACAAAGTCCTTCTATCATAAACTACGTCATACATCCTTTAGAATCTTTCATACTAACATGGAACCTTAACGTATACCCTAAAATATAGGTCATTCTCTGGACATATCTATAAGCCTAAAATGCTTAATCATCAATCATATTTCCAACCTCATTTTGTAAATACTTGATTTCCTTATCATATCCTAAGTATCCATATTCTATCAATCCACAGGTCCTTAGCATCATTTGTCGTCAATCCTTTTCTACAGCTTCTCTTTGAAATTATACGTTCGATTCTTATCCTTGGCGTAGAGCCTTCTTCTTTTTACTCAACAAGTCCTCCGAATATAAATCCTCGATTTCAAAACTCCCGATTTATTAATTACCAATGTACATAAGTCTTTGCCTTTTTCCTTGTCTTTTTTTTAACTGATATCTTTCCGATCTCGTATGCAATATGATAACTCATTCTAATTTATTCTATACCATTCCACATATCGATCTACCCTCTAATCACATGTAATTAGCTATAGATAACCAACCAAAATTCTACAAATGCTAAATCCTCAAACTGCTAAGCACAAGATTCTAATTCTCAATCCATAGTCACATAAATATAATATCTCATTATTCTATCTTAGATACCCTATCATTAAGTCATACTATTAATACAATCGTTCTTAATGGTTTCCAAGTCTACTACAGTCAGTCATTTATACTTGTCCTATAAGCTTAATCTAACCAATCCCTAGGAAAAGTATTTATCACAAACACACAATACATCTATAGTTATACTACAGGATCAGTCAACAATGTTTGGCTATTTCGGTCGTCTATGAAATAGAAGTTTACAAGGCCTAAGACTGGGTCAAGCAATCCATAACAGTGTCCAAACAAGTTAAAGGGTCAAGCAAGACAGGAAAGTTTATCAGAAAATCTCCAAGAATGGTATGAAGACAACGGAATACATAACGAGAAGAATTACCCAAGAGGTTAACGAAGAAGAGTTTAGTCAAGTCATAGGAAAGATGGAACACAAAAATAATTATGTCCAAAAGATAACGCGAAAGCAATCCTATTGGGGAGTCCTAAAGAACCTGTAATCCTAGTTGTAGATGTAGATAGAATAGAGTTAATCAAGATTGGAAAGAATGATAATAAGAATTTGTTCTTGCTCATTCGGTCATAACGAAGTGAACCAAGTTGAGATATGATCTGATAACCATACACGTCTTCCTGAAATCATGTTGCCAGAATTTTTGCCACACCAGTAAGCTTAGATGCAATAAACGATAGAGTCATAACTATGGTATACACCCTATAATCATGTTATCTAGAATTCTCGCCACGCCAACCGGTATGGCTGCGAGAAAATCTAAATTCCATAACTAGGATAAGTATATTCGAAATCAGGCTCTATATTTTTGTCATACCAGCTAATATGGCTGCGATAAATTCTAAACTCCATAAATAAAACAGACGTTTACCTTATCAGGATATATCACAATTCAATCTACAAAATTTATCACGATGCAAGATCAAAGTCAACAACGAAATTCAGAAATTTAAATTCAACAACGAATTTAAGGAAGAGCAAATGGAAATAAGTGAAAACAGATTTCTAGGTAAGATTAGAGTGAGATCCTCAGGGGTCATCCCAAGGGTACTTTCTGGTCAAAATTGTAACCCACTGAATTTCAAGCAAGATACTAAATACAGTTAACGGTCCTATGCTGTGACGAGTTCTCCTATGTTCCAATCCTAGATATCCTCTAGGTGTTCTAATTGTTGTTTCTAGTATAAACAAGTTGTCCTAGATCCTAATTGCAGGCATGCTTGGTGTAACCAAACAACTTAAGTCTAGACCTGCATGGGCCGCCACTAAAAACATGTCACGACCCGTTACCCAAATTGTTGGGCCGGGCCGAGCCATGTCCAGCCTACGCTTGTTAAAGCGTAGTAAGCTGTTCTAAGAATAGACAATAAAGGATCTAAGCTGCTAACAGTTCTAATATCACATTTAAAGGTTCATCACAACACAGCATCTATAAGCGAAGGTAAACAAGTACAGACTTAATAATACACTTCCAAGATATCTAACTGGAGACAAAGTCCAGTATCCAAATATAAGTACATACCAAAGTCTAAGTCTCAAATGTGAGCACCCTGAATTTCGGGTTGATTTTTTTTATTTTTATTTATTTTCTGATTGATTTTAATTTTAATAAATATTTTATTCTGTTATTTATCTTTAAGTGTACTTTCCCGTGCCATTGATATTTGGAGTATCAGGGATGTTCAACTCTGGAAATCTTCTTCATGAGTTTTGGAGTGGACAGGATTACCTTCATGATGGTATATAGTGTCCCATCCAAACTTGTTCCCTTGTGCTCTTTTTGCTTCGCAGAACTTCGGGTCGATTTAGACCATTTGATTATTAATTAATTTCCCACTCTTTTCCTTGATCATTTTTAGCACGTTATCGTGACTTTTAATTTGGGAGCGCAAGACCAGTCAGTTTCTTGAAACCAACTCCTCATTGATGATCTACTCGAGACGCTCGTCACCATGACCTTCGTGTCCCACTCAGACACGTCATTTTGTGCTCCATTTGATTCACACAACTTTCCCGACACGTGACCCGATTTTATTTCACTCCACGACGTCACATTCATCTTCCAACTTGATTTGTGGGTCCCCTGTCGACCAAAACCTGTCCGCCCCAATTATGGACATGGCCCACATTGAGCCTACTATCCGTCCGCCACTTGTGTCCCATTTATTGGAATTCCCATGTGCTACTTATTTGCCCATGATTATCAACTTCTATCTTAATTCGAATATTTTGCCATGTCCGATTTTCATCCAACCCGGTTTGACCGAACCCAGTCCAAGCCCCATATTATCCTCCATCACCACCCTCAGCCTCTTTTCCCTTGAAAAAATATCAGGTACTCTCCTACATATTTTTCTATATTTATTGGGAATTTCTAATTATTTAATTCCCATAGAATTGGCCATTTTCCCCCTTATTTAATCCTAGCCTTTGATTTCCCTCTTTAAATCCTAACCCTCTATTCCCAAGCCTTCACTCACAGCCTCCTCCCCAATAGAGTGGCCGGCCCTAACTCCCAAAAAGCATTTCTCTCTCATTAATTGTTCTTCTCTCTCTTCCTTTCAAATTATTTCTTACTACACAACAACTCACCCACAACAAATACCTCAACAGCAGCTCAACATCTCTCCTCCACCCGACTCCCATGGCCTGAGCCCCATGGCCCGACCCGACCACCTCACGTCGGCCATCCCCTGGCCGTCGGCCATGGCCGACGTCGACCTCTCCTCCTCTTCCTACTTCTCTCCTCCTCCCGCACCATCTCTTCCATCATCTCCTCCATTCAACCACCAGCCACCCGACCACCTTGCACCACCACACAGCCCGCCGTGCCCGCCGCCACTGGCCGTGCGAGTCCCCCCCGCCGCACCTCCGCGTGCAGCCCCGTGTGGCGGAGGACAACAGCAGCGGCTGTTGCACCATGCACAGGCACGCGCACGCGAGCGCGCGCGGGCCGCCGTCGTGCACCGCCGCGCCGCCGCGTGGGCCGCCGTAGCTCCGGCGACCCCCCATGGGTGCGCCCCCTCTGGCCAGAAGTTCCCATGGCGTCCACCGTCCTTCGGGACGCGCCGTCGAGGCGATTCGTGCGTTTTGCACGACGTCCCGTCGTGACGCGCGCGGGATCGAGTTCATTTTGGTGCTCCGTCGCAGCGACTTCGTACGCATTTTTCTGGAGATCCGACCGTTGGATCGGCGATTTCTTTGCTCCGTCGCAATCTCGGTATATCCACCTTCATCCCTGTCAATTTTCGTCCGTTAATTTTATCGTTTGATACATCAAAATCGGCCACCAAGTTGACCATTTAAATTGTATTAAATTTGGACAGTTTCGCGGGGCCAACTTCGTCAGCTTGTATCTCCTCCACCGCAGCTTCTTTTGGCGTGCTACCAGTTCCTGTGCGAAGCTGGTATAACCCTCTTACTACCCCTCCAGTTTCGTTTATTGTGAGCTTGTTTGATTGGTTAAATTCGACGCCAAAGTTGGCCGTCCAAATTCGTAATTTCCAACTTGTAAAATTCCATTTTTGAACACGGGACTCCAGATTTCATTTCTGACACCACCATTAGACTCGTGGCATCGTTCTGGCATGTTTTCATATAAAATTTGTTAGATTTGGAGAACGTGGGCCCGGGCACGCATTTCGGTGTAAAGTGGGTCCCACTTTCTGGGTCAACGGGACTTTTTGACGCCGGCTCATCGGAATCCAATTCCGGATATACCGTTGAGTTCGTATCGTCATTCTGGACTCGTTGACATGTAGTTTGCTGAGTTTTGAGAACTTTGGCTCCGGCACGCATTTCCGTGCAAACCGGAATTCCAAGTTCTGGTCAACGGGCCAAATTGAGATCGGGTCAACGGAATCCAATTCTGGAGATACCATTGGGTTCGTATCGTCATTCTGGTTTCGTGGACATATAATTTGTTATATTTTATAGACTTGTTTTCTTGTACGTTTTTCGGTGCAAAACGGCTCCGACACGGACACCGTTTTGACCCAAAATTACCTTTTTGCCCTTGTGTCCAAATTGGACCGTTGGGTAGGCTATCCTAGCTAATTTGACCATTCTGGACACATTGGCGATGTTTATTTCATCGTCCGACAATGTTTGTTGATAATTTCTCTGAGTTTAACCTTTTTATAAATTAATTAATAATTAATTCATATAATGTTCGTATTTCGGGATTAGTACAACGAAACTGAGATCAGCCAATTCCAGTGATCTCATATCGCTGAAATTGACAAGTTGGACACGTGGATCACTATAATAAGATTATCAACCTTACCGATAATCTTCTTATCTCGATTTGCGCGTTGAAAGTTTCGACGTACAAACGAAGTACACTTTATATTAGACTAGAATTGACCCTGTTTGACCAGAGTTGACCAGTTGACCCAAAGTCAACTGTAAGTCAACACTTGACCTAGTTTGACTAGATTATTGACCGGAGTCGACCTAGAGTTGTTTTGACTTAGAAGAACCTAGAATAATGTAGATTGATTATAGAGATTCATTTATTACAACTTGAACACCTTGTAACCTGTGTTGCTTTAAATAGGACTCTGTGGCTTCAGTGGGACCCCCCTATACTTATCAGCTGTTCAGGTTATCGAGGCGAGTACATTCTCTGATCATTTCATATCCTGCTTAGAATTATTTCCTGCAGTAGATTACTTTACTTGTACTGTCACGTTAGTCACACGGATTGGTACTATATGGATCCCTTCTTGAGATGTTATCCTTAGGGAGCATCGGGTACTACATGTTCTGTGCGTTTCACTTACATGGCGTATCACTATGCTTCATTGGTTTTTTGATCACTTACGACATATACTCTTATGATCGTAGAGTCTTCCTAGAATCCTTATCCCATTTATGGGACTACTATGTATCACCTTCGGGGTATATCACCTTCGGGGGCTTATCACCTTCGGGGTCTACTACCCTTCGGGGGCTGTTACATAGCATCATATAACATAACCTGGCTGGATCCTTGTGTATTGATTTGGGGTACGGGGGAGTATAAATGGACATGTGAATAATACACCAGTAGTGTAGCATCAGAATCATTCCATAGTGTAGCATCAGAATCATCCCAGGCCATTTACATGTTCATGTTGTACTCTGATTCACTAGTCACTGCTAGTTCCCTATGTATAGTAGATATTTCTATTACAGTTCTCTCTCTGTTTACATACTGCTTTCCTTCAGTACCTGTATCTTACTTTACTGCATGATTATATTTTCTAACCTGCTATGATCTGTTGAGATGTACTGTACTCGCTCCAGTCCTGACTGGACCTGTTGATAAATTTTACAGATAGCTTGGAGGTTGCCTGCTAGCCTAGAGGAGACACTTTAGAGGTTGTTTAGATAGTTATTTCCATTGTCTGGAGTTGTATTTTACTTTGTGGATTACTGTATCTGTAGTTGAGTTTTGAGATGTATTTCTGGGTTTATGTATCTTAGACACTTAGACTTCTATCTCCTGTATCTCTTTTGGATTTCATGTTTTATCTATCCTTATCATGCTCTACCTTAGATGTGATTGAGTCTGTATCTGCTATGTCACCCCCATTCCGGGAGTATAAACTGCTTAGCATTATATTGTTAAATGTTGTAACCTAGGACAGCGTTCTACCGTCGATACTGCGGCGTAGACTGGGCGTTGTTACGTTCTCGTGCCCTTACTCTGGGGTGCGGGTCGTGACATCAAAACACATGAAAAATAACTAAGCAAGGTTCCCCGCTGGGGCCTCTTCTGGAGCTAAGGTCAGGTCCTCAAAATCAGTACCATAATAAGAATCACATAGCATTTCCTCATCGGAAAGTGAACCTACAACGTTATCCTGTCAGGACGGGAGCAAGTACAACCTCTACAACTAAAGTACTGAATATATAATGAAAGAGATGTACAACAAGAAACATGGTGTGATAAGTCTATAAAACATGAAATATTGGAAACATGGCCTCATGGTACAACTGGGATCACAGTATCATAGTAACACAGGGAACATGGCATATCTTGATTTATTCAGTTTTAGATACATTTTATCATGGCAATACATATTCATTTTAAAGTTTTAAAACTGTAGTAGGTGAGTGATCAGTCAATAGGTGAAATAGGATGTACAACGGTACATATCAAGTTTTCTGAAGTGTACATACGTACCCTTAACGGCATCGGTGTATATCCATACACAAATGCGGGATCAGACATACGACAAAGTTATATATAGAATATAACAGTGCTCGGTAAATACATACGAAGAAGGGGGGCATGATCACGTACACTACTAACAGTTTTTCCTTAACCCGTTTTTATTAACCTATGAGTGATACGAGAACAGTAAAAACATGTGAGAGATACTGGGAGTAGTATAAGCAGGGCAGGTACTGGGAGCAGTATGAAACATGTGAATACTCCGAGTAGTATAAAGAATAGTGAAACATGTACTGAGAACCAGTAAGAAGCACATGAAGATATAAGAACTGTCCTAAGCATGGTAGGTACTAAAAGTAATACAACATGTGAAGATTTAACTTGCTACCTCAAGGATCAGTATTTTAACAAGGTTAATACATGTTCTAGCATTAAAAGACAGTAAATGAGTTTGCAGATGTACTTACCTCGAGCAAAGCAAGAATACTAGTACGAAGATATAGATATCCAGTGTCCTGTCAATAATGATATACAAGCTCAGCCTCTAAGTTATGTTCAATATTACACTAGTGGTGTGACACGACTCTTAACTGGATACTAGCTAAGTGGGGACCTAGCATAAAAGTCCAATGTGGAGTGCCACTATATCCAAACTAATTTTCTAGGGTCTTTACACTAGTGCGGGGTGAGGTCCAATACGTCTATAACTCAAAACAACACAAAATATTGCAAGTCGTAACTATTCAATAAATAAATCAAACTGTACACTGAGTTCCAACAATTTTTGAGATAGACAAAAAGTTTAAATATATATAAAATAAAGTACCAAAATGATCCTTGTTAATTATAGAAATTTATACTAATTTTTTTTGAATTTATAAACCTTCATAAATAATTATTAAAAATCAGCAAACATAAATATACTGAAAATGAGTTATGTTTTCCCATTTTTATAAAATACTAAAAGTACTTATTAAATACTGGAAAAATTATAATAAATTAGCTAAATTAACATAGTATTTAAATACAAATTTTCTTAGATTTTTACAGAAATTAAAAAATATATATAAATTCAAAAACAGAAAGTAACAATTTCTGGAAAAATAATTAATTATAAATTAAGGATGATACTTAAGCAAAATCTACAGATGTTGTCGGATGATAAAATAAATATCACCAACGTGTCCAGAATGTTCAAATTAGCTAGGATAGCCTACCCATAAGTCCAATTTGGACACAGGGGCAAAACGGTAATTTCGGGTCAAAATGATGTCCGTCGTTGGACATACTTTGCACCGAAAAATGTGTCGGGATAGAAGTCTACAAAATCTAGCAAATTATATGTCCATGAATTCAGAATGATGATACGAACCCAACGACATGTCCGAAATAGGATTCCGATGAGCCGATCTCAAAATAATACGTTGACGCGGACACTTGGTATCCAGTTTGCACCGAAATACGTGTTGGAGCAAATGTCTTCAAAACTCAACAAATTATATGTCAACGAGTCCAGAATGACGATACGAACTCAACGGTATATCCGGAATTGGATTCCGATGAGCCTATCTCAAAGTGACCCGTTGACGCAAAAAGTGGGACCCGCTTTGCACCGAAATGCGCGCGTTCTACTGGTGGTGTCAGAAATTGAATCCGGAGTCCCGGGTTCAAAAATGGCCCCATGTTCTCCAAATCAAGCAAATTTTATATGAAAACAAGCCAGAACGGTGCCACAAGTCTACTGGTGGTGTCAGAAATTAAATCCGGAGTCCCGGGTTCAAAAATGGAATTTAACAAGTGCAAATTAAAGAATTCGGACGACCAACTTTGGCGTCGAATTCGACCAACCGAACGTGCTTATAATGAAACGAAACTTAAAGGAGGTAGGAAGAGGGTTATACCAGCTGCGCACAGGAACTGGTAGCGCGCCAACCGGAGCTGCAACGGCGGAGTTACGAGCTGACGAAGTCGGCTCCACAAAACTGTCCAAAAATAGTTCAATTTAACCGGTCAACTTGGTGGCCAGTTTTGAGGTATCAAACGACAAAATTAACCGACAAAAATTGAGGGGAGTGAAGTGCTATATACCGAGATTGAGACGGAGCAAGGAGTTCGCCGATCCAACGGTCGGATTGACCAAAAAATTCGCATGAAGTCGCTGCGACGGAGCGCCATTTCTGAGTTCAAAAATCGCGCGTGCCGACGGGATTCCGTTCAAAATGCACGAATAGCCTCCGATACACGTCGGAGAGAGGAGCGGAGGCCACAAGGTGGCTCGTCGGAGGTGCGCGCGCATCAGGGGGGTCCACGGCGGCCGTACGGCGACGCACGACGGTGGCCTGCACGCGCGCGCACGTGCGCGCCGCTGCTGCTGTGGCCGATGCTGCATGCTGCTGCCGTGTGCAGGGCCGGCGTGGCCGAGCACGGTGAAGGCACGACGGCGAGGGAGGGGGTCAGGCGCAGTGAACGTGGAGGTGGTGGCGTTGGATGTGGTGGTGGTGAGAAGATGATGGTGAAGGTGATGGTGGTGAGTAGTGGTGGTGTTGTTGCTTGATGATGATGGTAATGGTGATGGAGAATGAAGGAGGAGGAGGAGAAGGAGGTGATGTGGAGAAGGAAGGTGGGGTGTCGGCTAATATGGGGGATGGGGAGCTGGTGTTCGCGCACAGGAGGTGGAGGGCTTGTGTGTGTGGGTGTTTGAATATAAAGAGAGAGAGTGGGAGTTTAGATATTTGAATGAGGGAGGGAGAGAAGTCGGTTTGGGGGGGGGGGTGAAAGTGTGTGCTGGTAGAGAGAGGGGAGGGGGTGAGGTGGTGTTTAAGGAGATAAAGAGAGTGATATATATATATATATATATATATATATATATATATATATATATATATATATATATATATATATATATATATATATATATATATATATATGTGTGTGTGTGTGTGTGTGTGTGTGTGTGTGTGTGTGTGTGTGTGTGTGTGTGTGTATATACACACACACACATATATATATATATATATATATATATATATATATATATATATATATATATATATATATATATATATATATATATATATATATATATATATATATATATATAAAGTAGAGAGATGAAGAGAGATAAATATAAAAAATATATATATATATATATATATATATATATATATATATATATATATATATATATATATATATATATATATATATATATATATATATATAAAGTAGAGAGATGAAGAGATATTTTCAAAATAGGAGAAATAGAAAAATTATGTGGGGTGTTTGGGCAGTCACGAGAGAACAATATGGAGCTTGTGTTCGGGTTCGGTCGAGCCGGGTCGGGTCAAAATCGGACGGGGGCAATAATTGAATGAAAATTGATATCTATAATCATGGATAAATAAACAATATGCGGGGACTCCAATAAATGGGACACAAGCGTCATGTGGATAGTAGGCTTCATGTGGGCCACGTCCATACTTTGGGTCGACTAGGTTGGATCGATGTCGGGTCCCGAAATTAAATTGGAAATTAAATAAGGTTTTATGGTAGATAATTAATCGGCCTAAATTGACCCGAAAATTGTGCGAAGAAAATGAAGCACAAAATAGAGTGTCTGAGTGGGACACGAAGGTCATGGGTGAAGAGCGTCTCGAGTAGATCATTTATGAGAAGTTGGTTATGAGAAAATGACTGGTCTGGTGCTTCTAAATAAAAAGTCACGGTGACGTGCAAACGAAGATCAAAGATAAAAGTGGAAATAATTATTCAACGATTAATTGATCTAAGTTGACCCGAAGTTGCGCGATACAAAAAGAGCACAAGGGACGAGTTCAAGTGGAACATGATATATCAAAACGAAGATAATCTTGTCTACTTCAAAACTCGTAAAGAGAGTTTACAGAGATTGGCATCCCTGACGCTCCAGAAGTCAAAGTCATGGAAAGGTACATTAATGATCTAAACAATTAAATAATAAAACATTTATCGAAAATAATTAATTAAGAAAAATAAATAAACCCTGAAATTCAGGGGGCTTACAGAAGCCCCAATCAAAGATGGTGGACCACGAACCCAACTTTCTCTCTCAGTTCCGCGAACAGAAGAAGAAAAAGTCTGCCAACAGATAGCCGGCAGGCTGTCACATCTGAAGGAGTCTATATGGGTACTCGGTCGAAGGCGAGATTTCGTATGGATGATGAGAAAAACACTACGATGCCAAGAATTAAAGTGTGTGACACTCTGGGCAAACTCAGCGAGGCTCACAAATGAAGGAGGCGAAGCTGGGTGAAAACAGCGCTGCTCCACCAAGCATGCGCCCAAAGCTATGCGCCCAAGGGGGTGTGGGGGCGCATAACTCTGATCAGAAGGCTTCTGTCTTCGACAGATTGTGCAGCCAGGGTCATGCGCCCAAGGCTATGCGCCCAGGCTCAACTGACCCATACTATGCGCCCATATCGATGAAGCTGAGATATGCTGCCAAGAAGCATGCGCCCAAAGGCAGACTCCAGGGCCTATGCGCCAACAGCAAAAAGACAAGCCCCAATGCATATAGCACGGGGCTGTCTTCAAGGTCATCACAGAACTTAGGTGTGGGGGTTGCCCCTGCACATGAACTAAGTCTGGATGTGCCAACTCTCCTTACAAACCCACATGCAAAGCTCGACAATGCATGTGACATGGATTTTAAGGCAAAACTCCCTTCCGCTGACTTACACGACATGATAGCTCATAAGTGTAAAGCGAGGGAGGACACAACAATCCATGGTATATATTCGTGCACCAGTATTATCATCAACTGTTGTTGCTCCAAAGCAACGAAAGTGCCTCGGAGACAGTCCGTGTTTCGATGGCTACGTTTCTCTGACGATGAAAATCCGCTGTGTGTTTCATCCAATATGGCTTCATGGGGTCCCCCTTATGGAAGTCCCAATCAAAGACGGTGGACCACGAACCCAACTTTCTCTCTCAGTTCCGCGAACAGAAGAAGAAAAAGTCTGCCAACAGATAGCTGGCAGGCTGTCACATCTGAAGGAGTCTATATGGGTACTCGGTCGAAGGTGAGATTCCGTATAGTTGATGAGGAAAACACTACGATGCCAAGAATTGGAGTGTGCGACACTCTGGGCAAACTCAACGAGGCTCACAAATGAAGGAGGCGAAGCTGGAAGAAAACAGCGCTGCTCCACCAAGCATGCGCCCAAAGCTATGCGCCCAAAGGGGTGTGGGGGCGCATAACTCTGATCAGAAGGCTTCTGTCTTCAACAGATTGTGCAGCCAGGGTCATGCGCCCAAGGCTATGCGCCCAGGCTCAACTGACCCATACTATGCGCCCACATCGAGGAAGCTCAGACATGCTGCCAAGAAGCATGCGCCCAAAGGCAGACTCTAGGGCCTATGCGCCCACAGTAAAAAGACAGGCCCCAATGCATATAGCACGGGACTGTCTTCAAGGTCATCACAGAACTTAGGTGTGGGGGTTGCCCCTGCACATGAACTAAGTCTGGATGCGCCAACTCTCCTTATAAACCTACATGCAAAGCTCGACAATGCATGTGACATAGGTTTTAAGGCAAAATTCCCTTCCGCTGACTTACGCGACATGATAAATCATAAGCGTGAAGCGAGGGAGGACACAACAATCCATGGTGTCCATTCGTGCACCAGTATTGTCATCAACTGTTGTTGCTCCAAAGCAACGAAAGTGCCTCGGAGATAGTCCGTGTTTCGACGGCTGCGTTTCTCTGACGATGAAAATCTGCTGTGTTTCATCCAACATGGTTTCATGGGGTCCCCCTTATGGAAGCCCCAATCAAAGACGGTGGACCACGAACCCAACTTTCTCTCTCAGTTTTGCAAACAGAAGAAGAAAAAGTCTGCCAACAGATAGCCGGCAGGCTGTCACATCTGAAGGAGTCTATATGGCTACTCGGTCGAAGGCGAGATTTCGTATAGATGACGAGGACTCCCAAGCCGGGGGTAGTATTTTCCTCAGAATTTGAAGTAGATGACCTTCATACTGGGGGTAGCCTTCCAGACGATGATGACCTCTCCGAGTCTGACGGTGACTATCTACCTCCCCTACCTGAAGATGAAGGACTTGTCAACTCAGAGACAGATAGTATCAGCACAAGTTGTACTGTTTCCTCTGTTCGTCCTCGCATGTTATCTACATACGTGGCGGATAGAGAAAGACCTGAAGAAGTCAGTGGTCAGACCAACAAACGGCTAGAGGGTCTTGAAACAGCATTTGCCAAGATCACTGATATGCTTACCAGTATCATGGCGGTCCAAGCTGCCGGGGCTGTTCCTCCACCTCAACAAAACTTCTCGGCTCACGTTAGTTCGGCTCATAGCAACAACCCTCCTTCACTACAAAAGGAGTATCATTCCGTTGTGCCTCCTCCAAATCTTGCAAATGCTGGGGTGGTCCTTCACCAACGACGCCTGACAACCGTACATAAGCCGTTTCCCAACACCTGCTTAATCAACATGATGTAATTGACTCTCTGGTTGTCCGTCTCGACACCATCTCACACAAAGACGAGCTTCAGAAGATGGAGATATCTCAGCCTTATCCTCCTGAATGGGAGAATGCTACTTGCCCCCCAGACTACAAGCCGCTTATGCTAAATTCATTTGACGGGATGACTTCTCGTCAACACATGACATACTTCAATATGCATACTCTACACTTACCCAGGGACGATCCGTTCTTGTCAAAGCTGTTTATTAGCACCTTATAGGGGGTAGCTTTTGAATGGTTCTGTAGTCTACCTGACGGTTGTATCAATTCTTTTAAGGACTTGGAGAGGTTGTTCCTCAACAGGTTTTACGAGAGTGGCATGCATGTTAGTATGTCCACCCTCATCGAGACCAAGCAAAGGAGGATTGAGTCTGTCATTGCTTTCATTGAACGCTTCAGGCGGCTAGCGTTGAAGATGCCTTTCGGCATACCTGACTTAGAACTTATGGATACTTGTCGACATAACTTCCTTCCTACAGTGAAGTTCTGTCTGGGTATACATAAGTATGACACATGGACCGCTTTCATTGGTGCCGCTGATGCTGCTGAAAATGACGTCCCTAATCTAGAAATACTAGGGTTGAAAACACCCAAATCTGAAGATAAGGGCAAGCATCCTCAAACTATCCCTGTTCGTGTGGGTAAAAGGAAAGAAGTCTTGAAGGTCGACACTTCCAAGGGAGCTTCCAATTCTCAGGGCGCCTCTGACAAGCCTAAGGAGACCTTCTCCTTTGACGAAGATGATGTCATTACCATTTTTCATACATTGACGAAGGGTAATAAACTGACATTGCCTCCACCACGATGTCCTGCAGAGGCGAACCAACTCAACGATCCCAAGTACTGTCTTTATCATCAGTACGTGCATCACTCTACTAAGGATTACATCGTCCTGAAGAAGAAGATACAACAGCTTATCGACAACCAAGTGATCAACCTCGAAGCTGAAGACAGGGTCGTATCTTCTAACATGATCTCTTTTCAGTTTGGTGACTTTCCTCCCACAGAAGTCCCAGACTGCGTGGTCCCAATCCCTAAGGCAATAATAGAAGTCGTCAACCTGCCGCCAGCTCGCAACTCAACCTTGGTACCACTCACGACTGAACGTGGTGAGATCATGTGGGTCCATCCGGACCTTGTGCAAGAAATGACGCAGGGGGTGGTATCTCCCAAAGCAAAAAAGGGCAAGAAATATAAGTCATGCCATATGGTGTCTTCTCCCATCTACGAAGTTCTATCTGGCGAGACGCGATCGGGGAAGGCTTACCTTCTCAAGAAGAAGCAGTACCTTCTCAAGCTTCCGCTACCCCTATAAGTTCAGAAGCCGGCCCATCTAAGCCTTCAACTATCGACAAAGCCAAGCAGAAGGAGACGCGATTTGACAAGTCTCTGAAGGCGCCAGCTCCCGAAGGCATGGATCGGCCCTACAACTTCGACATACTAGCACAGCTGGCCAATACACCTGCAGGTTGTCTCTGTTCGATCTATTGTGACTCTCCAAAGAAACGCAGAAGGCCTTAAGTGAGGCATTACTACATGCCGACTCTTATCTCGCTGAAGTCAAAGCCCCCGCTGAAGACCCTATCTCCTGTCCTCACTGCCACAGTACTATGGAACTGGTGCCCAACATCACCTTTTCACAGGAGGACATACTACTAAAAAATAATCGTCATGATAGACCTTTGTAATATACAGGGTATATCGGGGCGATTAAGGTGGATCGGATGTATATCGATCCAGGTTCCTCCCTCAGCATCATTCATAGAAGTTTGCTTTAAATTCTAGGAATCCCTCTACACAAGCTATCTGCAACCAATACAACTATCATGGCTTTCAATGCTGGAAGAAGCCACCCGCTGGGCAAGATCCGTCTCAAGTGCCAGATCGGTGATCTCCAAACGGAGGTTTCTTGCTATGTGATCGATGCCAATGTATCCTACAACGTCTTGTTGGGACGTCCGTGGATACACGAGAACATGATCGTCCCTTCCACACTTCACCAGTGCTTCAAGTACGTCAACAACGATGGCATCGTGAAGACGGAGTTTGCCGATGTCGATCCTTTTAAGGGCATCGAAGCCTACTATGGAGATTCGGTACTTTTCCAATCTCAACCCTCTAAGGATGACGACAACGAAGCTGACGATGAAGCTGAAGCAAGTTCATCCTCCATTGATGGTCCCCTGATTATCCGAGTCAAAGGACGTACTACTCCAAAAAGTACTCCGAAGCCTGTCACAATCTGGGTGAAAAAGAAGAACCCTGATAAGGTCAAACCATTGACCATCACTCTCCGTAAGACACCTCGGGTGGAACCTGCTGAAGTTCGTCCTCCCAATCCTGAAGAATTACCCTACATGGTGAACTTGGCTAAGACTATGGCTCCTCTTCTAGATGATGATCCCCTCAATGAGTATATCAATACTTATAATAATGTACCTTCAGCGGATACGATATACGCTCTAGAGCACGACATAGGACCATACCTCTGTATGTCGGTCACGACGCCTCACCTGCGGGAAAAAGTTTGCCAAGAAGATATCCACTACTTCATCGTTCCAGCCAGAAAGAAGGATGAAGAACTAATCATCTTCGGTCGAATAATTGGCGAAAGAAAGTTCGTTCCGGACTCTACTTCTTCCAATCACGACACAGAAGCTGACTATGACTCTGGGAAAATACAACTTTTTTGATATAGTTGGTAGGCCAAGAATATCATGCAGAACATGGGATAAGACATCAAAAGCAACCAGGGGCTAAACTACGGCTGGGGACGACGGTTGCCAATACGTCACTTTGCTCCTCCCGGCAAACCTGAGAACTATTATCAACAAAATGGTGTTGGTTTGGGTTATGTCACTCCTCCAACAACTCCTGAAAGATCAGATGATGAAGCAGATCATTGTTATCATTCTTCTAATTTCTGCCTCTGGGACTCAGACTCCAGTATTGACGACATATTCAAAGCAACTCTATCCGTCAACATGGTTTCTGTTGACCAAATCGCAGACGATGTCCAATCGATTGAGCTTGAACAATGGGCTCAAAATATGGATACTAGGTGGGAGCTGCATTTCGAACAACGTGAACCACCTACCGAAGACGATGTAACACCCAGTTTTTCAGAAGAGGGTAATTTTGAAATTTTGTAATTATAATTATTATTTAATGGTATTTATTTCATGTTATGATTTTTAGTGATTTTTAATTATTTTTAAACTATTTAAACTCACGACTTATGATTTGGTGCCTTGCTAGTGTTCATTTCCAGACTGAAGGGTATTTTAGTCATTTTTATAATTTTAAGAATTATTTGAGATTATTAATTATTATTTAGATTTAATAGAATTTATTTGAATTTTTGGGAATTTTTAGGAATTAATTTGGAATTGTTTGGACTAGTTTAATTTTTGGCCAGTTTTGACTCATGTAGACCAACCTAGGAACTAACCATAGTTAGTTGGGCTTGGTTAGGTCAAGTGACCCTAGTCTAACCTAGTGTGACTCAAGTTAGTGGTTAGTGATTCATAGAACTTGAATTAGGAATGTAGAAATCAAGTTATTTGATAAATGGCTTGTGATTACACAAGTCATTTTGTGACTAAACTAGATAGGACTAGCTAACCTAGCACAAACCCCACCCAAACCCAACATGGCTGACCAGCTAGGTTTAACCTAGGGATTCCCCCCTATTTAATCTCTCCTAGTTTTTAGGGCTAGCCTCTTTTAAGGTTCTTTCAAAAGTTCTAAGGAAAGAGGTGAGTCCCATCTTCCAAAAATCCTTAAAAATCCATTTTAAATCCTTTTTCCTTCAAACCAATTTCATTAGGACCTAAATTTCTTCCTCTTGCTGCTGGAATTAATTGGATGCAGGAAGAAACAATTTGGGGGAAACTTGGTGGCTTGAGGAGTTTATTGCATTGAGGACTTTTTCACCTATTGTGAATCAATAGGTATAACTCTCTATAACCCATTTAATTCCTGTTTAAATCCATTTTAGGAAGGCCCTAGCCCTACCCCTACTGTAGGATAGGCTAAACCTAGGGTTCGGATTCGTTTTGTGTCCGTATCGGACACGTACCAGTCATGTGTGTTAGGTGTTCGACCAAATGCCTCTGAGAGTTCAATTTTACTGTTTTTAAATTCTGATTGAATAGGATTGTAGATCATTGTGTGCTCATTGATTTTTGTGAAGGAGCCATGGTCGTTTCGTGTCTGTGTCGGGTGCAAATCAGCCTGGACACGAATGCGTGCACTGGCTCTGAACTGTGTTGCTTCCCCTGCTACTCGGGGCCCACAACTCGCTGGACACGTCGACTCAGGCCATGTCACTTGGCGTGGGCCATGGGGCCATGACTGACACGAGGCCCTCCAAATTGGAGATGCTCTCGTGTCGTGTCGGATGTGTTCTCCAGCCCGTATTGGGTTTGCACTGTCAGATTCAGCCGAGTTTTTGTGCACTGATACGGGTTGTTTGACACGACACAAGGACACGTCGACCCAATACAGGGTGACACATGGGTAGCCCTATGAATGGCGAACCTAGGTTTGTGGACACGTGTCTTGGTTTGATCTGTGCTGTGTACACGCCACGCGTGCACACACGCACGAGGCAGTACACTGCTGTGCAGTGTCCAGGTTGCTGTTATGGTTTTATTTTAGATTGGACACATCGTGTCCACTTGGGTGGATACCATTGTATTGTAGGACACTTAAATATTGTATATTTTGATTACCAACCCTCTAAACTTCATTTTATTGTGTTAAATGTTTGTTTATCTAAATACCCAAATCCTGAGAATGAGTTACTGATTTCTGATTTTTCCAGACTTTTAAACCTGAACATTGCCATCTATTTAAACCTATTTGATATTGATAAATGTGTGGTTTAAAACCCTAAATTGATTCTCCTAGTTGTAATCTAACTGTGGGTTGAGTTTTGTTTGTTTTGGTTGTGTTTTGAATGAGAAATGGGGTTTGGTTGTTAATAGTAATGTTGACAGTTCATTGAGAAACCTGAGAACTAAATCCTATATTTTCCTTTCATATGTTGCACTGTTTTAATTGTCCATACACTCAAAATCTGAGATGCACATCTGAGAGTAGTTCATTGAACAAAACCTGAGATTGGTGTCTTCTTGTTTTCGAAATGGGGTTGGGATGTGGGGACTGAAACTGGGTTTCAGTTTTCATAAACTGTTTTGATACATGAAGTAATCTCCTTTTCTTTCCTTTTTGCAGTCCATTATTTGATTTACACACACAGTATTCTGGTTCACTGATTCATTGCATTTCCTGCACACTTTAGCACCCTTGCACTCTTCACTTTTATTTCCTGCATATTTTCTATGTGACACTCTCTTTACTGTCACCTATTTTTCCTGTCACATTTCCTGCTGTGCAGTCCACACATTGACACACACCTTACACTTGTCAATTCCTGTACACAGACACCCTACACTCCACTGTTCTCTTGTTGACACTGGTGCACACTCTCACCACTGTCCTCTTCTTCATTTACTTGATTTTCCTGCATACATATCCTTGTAGACAATTATACACATATTTCCTTTTTTTCACTGATTGCACTGCTCTAACACAGGCACACACATACACAGTGCTTCCCTTCACTGCTATTGTTCCTGCACACATTTTTCTCCTTATGATTGTATTGCCTGCAAACAGTATACATTGTTTCCTGTGAGCCATATCACACACACCACACAAGCACACATTTCTTCACTCTTTTAGGTTCCTGCACACCCTTCTACTGTCATATTTACATCACCTACACACACACACACTTTCCTGCACACTGTCACATTATCCTGCCACTTGACACAATTGCTTAGCTCCCACACATTTCTCTATTTCCACACACACACACCCTTAATTGTCTACACACACACACATGCTTTTTCCCTATATTCACATGTTTATGCATCCTAGATAGGGATGCCTATGGTGGTGTGAAATGCTTTATGTCTATATGAATATACCTATAGTGTTGGCCTTGGTATACTATATGTTAGTTCAATATATATTGTATCTATATATAGTGTGTGTATGTATAGGTGTAATAGGTACTTGGAATGGTGTGTGTTGTCTAGAATAGATTGGTTAGACATAGTTAGCCTAGTTTAGACTTGGTTGACCTAGTTCGACTTCTAGGGTTGACCAAAGTTGACCAAGAGTTGACTTTGGCCTAGATTGACTTAGAATCATGTAGAATGCATAGTAGGACACCATTTTGCTATTTTGGACTTGTTGTGACTTGTGCTGTTCTGTTTAGGAGCCAGACACCACTCCTTGGACGGTACTTTTCATATTGGACACTCAGTTACGGGCGAGTACATTCTCTGATCATTTCATATCCTGCTTAGAATTATTTCCTGCAGTAGATTACTTTACTTGTACTGTCACGTTGGTCACACGGATTGGTACTATATGGATCCTTTCTTGAGATGTTATCCTTAGGGAGCATCAGGTACTACATGTTCTGTGCGTTTCACTTACATGGCGTATCACATGCTTCATTGGTTCTTTGATCACTTACGACATATACTCTTATGATCGTAGAGTCTTCCTAGAATCCTTATCCCATTTATGGGACTACTATGTATCACCTTCGGGGTCTATCACCTTCGGGGTTCATCACCTTCGGGGTCTATTACCTTCGGGGTCTGTTACATTGCATCATATAACATAACCTGGCTGGATCCTTGTGTATTGATTGGGGGTACGGAGGAGTATAAATGGACATGTAAATAATACACCAGTAGTGTAGTATCAGAATCATTCCATAGTGTAGCATCAGAATCATCCCAGGCCATTTACATGTTCATATTGTACTCTGATTCACTAGTCACTGCTAGTTCTCTATGTATAGTAGATATTCTATTACAGCTCTTCCTGTTTACATACTGCTTTTTCTTCAGTACCTGTATCTTACTTTACTGCATGTTCATATTTTCTAACCTGCTATGATTTGTTGAGATGTACTGTGCTCGCTCCTGTCCTGACTGGACCTGTTGAAAATATTACAGAGGACGAGGAGGAGGCTTGCCTGGACACCTACTACGGGGCAGCCCTAGATGACACCTGTGAGCTGGACCCTCAGGAGGATCCAGCAGTAGCTGAGGACTTTCCCCCGACTGTCTAGACTAGATAGTTAGGCTTTTATCTTTATGTAGTTGGATTATGTCAGTTAGACTTTATTTGGAGATCAGTTGTATATATTCTTTTATCTGAGACCTTGTATTGCTGGGATTATCTTAGACTACTGTTTTATCTATTTCATTTCCTTGAGTTCTGTTCATATCGTGCTATCTCTTCCTTAGTTGTGATTGAGTTTATTATTGCTATGTCACCCCCATTCGGGGAGTATAAACTGTTTAGAGATACATTGTTAGATGTTGTGACCTAGGACAACGTTCTACCGCCGACACTGCGGCGTAGGCTGGACGTACCCACGTCTCGTGCCCTTACTCTAGGGTACGGGTCGTGACACGTTTTTAGTGGTGGCCCATGCAGGTCGAGACTAGAAATGTAGTGGTATTCGAATTAGAGTATCACTACAGCCTGCAGTAGGATATAGGACATTAATTTTAAGGTACTCAATCACTTTAGGAAAATTTCTTTTATTGCCATCTAAATCCTCTTGTCAGCTGATCCTTTGAATTATAATTGTCCGCCCTTGTTATATCGCTTCCTTCTCAGAAATTGATACTCTTGTTTGTCTATCTTCAGAATGGTAGAGACTCGATCGCAGCGTGCCATTCATGAGGATGCTATAGAGGGGACTGCTACCTCTCAGCCAGTACAGCGGGGCCAGGGGAATGCAGCTCCTGCCACCTCTGCTCGTATTGAGACCTCGGCAGTAGCAGCAGGGGGTATGTTTCCACCGGCTCGGAGGCAGGAGCTGCAAGCAAACCATCAACATCTGGAAAACCATCAACTTATGGAATCAAAAACACTAAAGACAGGGTTGATGATCTATACAATTTTGTTGCTGCAAACTTTGAGAATGTCTTCAAAGAGATGAAGACTATATCTGACAACCAGAAATTGATTCTGGATAAGATTAACCAGATAGAGGTTGAATTTGCTGACCAAGAATAAGATTTTTCTTCCCTCGTGAAGAAGGTAAATGGGGCTAGCCCAAACTCTTATGTAAAAATACACACTGTACACATTGACACTTTAATGCTAGTCATCACTTTGATACTTCTATTTATGTTTATGGATGTCATTTCTACATATACAGTGAGTCCATACTGACTATATTTTTTCTTAATCCGTCCCTCAAGGTGTAGGTGAAGGATATTTTGAGAAAGAAGAAGTAGGAAAAAAAAAGAAACAAAAAGAAGAAGATGGAGATGGCTATGAAGATTCATCTTTTGAGTTTTGAATGTCTCTTATTTCAATTTGGAAGTAATATTTGACTTGTAATATGGTTCTGAATATTTTTTGGTCATGGCGGTCAAACTAAATTTTGTGTTTGAAATATTTTAAGACTAAACTTTTCGCTTGTACTAAGTGCATAGTTCGTAATTTGTTTTGAAAATGTAATATGGTCTTGAATTTAGAGTTGGTCTGATATTTATTTGGATTATTATATTATAAATTATGCAGGTTCTATGTTAAATTACTAACGTGAATTGGACAGATTACTGTAACGTGAATTATGCAGTTTATTGGACTTGGAATGAAGTATACTTAATTTGATTATGATTTTTTGGTTGAAGCGTTTATTTGGTTGGCAGTTGGCCTTCATAGATGATATTGATATTTTGGTGTATTCCTTTGATTTGCAGATGCCCATCACAGATTTCATGAGTCCTGGGTGCATTCCTAGGGTTTACAGGTGGCCTCATTACGGATGCATTCCTGGGATCACTAAAACTTTATTTGATTGTAATGTGTTTTGCTTTCTGTAAAAAAATCATTACATCGATGCCATCAGTATGAATTCGATGTTGTGACCTAGGACAGCGGTATGTTTCCACCGGCTCGGAGGCAGGACCCGGTTTTCCCAGAGGATCCTTACCAGCAGCCACCTGCAGGGACAGTTGACGCCGTTCAGCTGTTGGCCTTCTTCAGGCAGTACATGGAGGGTCAGCAGACTCAGCAGCAGAGACAGACGGCAGAGCTCACTCGAGGCATTGAGCTGGCAGTGACAGCAGTGGAGAGAGTCGCGGCTCAGCCAGCAGCAGTCCAGCAGCAGCACCAGCCACGGGAGAAAGGCATCCAGGACTTCCAGAAGATGCACCCGAGAGACTTCCGCGGGACAGAGGGGATCCTGTATGCCGATGAGTGGATCGAACATATGGAGGAGATCTTCAGGCTGGCTGAGATTCCGACGAGGCTCCAGATAGAGGCAGCGGCCAGCATGATGCAGGATCTGGCCCGGACATGGTACCAGACCGACCCGAGGGTCGGCACAGCAGGACAGACTTGGGCAGCATTCAAGAAGCTGTTCAAGGAGAAGTTCTTCCCAGAGGCAGCGCTGGGAGCCCTCGAGACTCAGTTTGAGGCCCTAGTTCAGGGGAGTCAGTCTGTGGAGGAGTATGGAGGAGAGTTCTGCCGCCTGGGCAGATTTGTAGAGGACTTGTCGGAGGCGACGAAGGCCCGGAGGTTCCGGAAGGGCTTGGTAAAGGAGGTCAAGTCCTACACCAAGAACGCCCGCAGTACTACATTTGAGGAGATACTGGTGGACGCACTAGCTGCAGAGGATGACCTTGAGCTTAGGCTCAAGAGAGGGAGAGACCCAGTTGGGGGTAGTAGCAGCAGCGGAGGCCAGGCCAAGAGGCCTCACTTTCAGTATCAACAGCCGATGCAGTTCCAGCCTCAGCCGATTCAGCAGAGGCCAGTTCATCATCAGTAGCAGCCGAGGCAGCATCAGCAGGGCCAGAGGCAGGTTACCATTTATGGCTACTGTAGGAGGTCGGGGCATATTACCAGTGAGTGTAGGAAGAGGCTGGGCCTGTGCCTAGTGTGTGGTTCAGTAGACCACCAGATGAGGGAGTGCCGTATGGGACGAGCAGTCCAGGAAGGAGGAGTCAGAGCTCCAGCAGGCCAACAGAGAGGACCAGCATTGCAGACTCAGCAACAGAGGTTCGCACAGTATCAGCAGCAGGCCAGGGGAGGCCAGCAAGGACGAGCTTACGCCATGACACTTGAGGATGCTCAGGCAGTAGGAGGGGTGCTAGCAGGTTCTGACCTTCTCGATTCCATTCTACCTTGTCTCATTATACCTATCCTGAAATTCCATTCCATCTATTTCTATCTGTTTCCTCATTGTTGGTAAGTTTGATCTGGTATTTTATTATAATTTAATTTTCTTCTGAGATGAGTCGTATTGGCTAGGTCACCTCGATTATGAGATTTTAGAATCCTCTAAGGTCATGCTAGCAGGCATAGTGAGGACATATAGTAGGATTATGGACGTATTTCTCGGGTTTGGGTACTTAAGGTTTTCGCTGTCAAACGCACGACAATGCGAAAATTTTAAATACCATGATTCTGGAGGTATGTGTCTTAGTCGAGGACTCTGTGATTATCGTAGCCATGCTCACTAGCACGACGAAGATTCTGAGTATCATAATTTTGGACAGACGCATATAATTATCTGGCGGTATGTTTGAGACTTTGATTGTGGGGTGTATGACCTAGAAGAACTACTACCATTTTAATTTCGAGGACGAAATTTTTATAAGGTGGGTAGGATTGTAACATCCAGTTTTTTAGAAGAGGGTAATTTTGAAATTTTGTAATTATAATTATTATTTAATGGTATTTATTTCATGTTATGATTTTTAGTGATTTTTAATTATTTTTAAACTATTTAAACTCACGACTTATGATTTGGTGCCTTGCTAGTGTTCATTTCCAGACTGAGGGGTATTTTAGTCATTTTTGTAATTTTAAGAATTATTTGGGATTATTAATTATTATTTAGATTTAATAGAATTTATTTGAATTTTTGGGAATTTTTAGGAATTAATTTGGAATTGTTTGGACTAGTTTGATTTTTGGCCAGTTTTGACTCATGTAGACCAACCTAGGAACTAACCATAGTTAGTTGGGCTTGGTTAGGTCAAGTGACCCTAGTCTAACCTAGTGTGACTCAAGTTAGTGGTTAGTGATACATAGAACTTGAATTAGGAATGTAGAAATCAAGTTATTTGATAAATGGCTTGTGATTACACAAGTCATTTTGTGACTAAACTAGATAGGACTAGCTAACCTAGCACAAACCCCACCCAAACCCAACATGGCTGACCAGCTAGGTTTAACCTAGGGATTCCCCCCTATTTAATCTCTCCTAGTTTTTAGGGCTAGCCTCTTTTAAGGTTCTTTCAAAAGTTCTAAGGAAAGAGGTGAGTCCCATCTTCCAAAAATCCTTAAAAATCTATTTTAAATCCTTTTTCCTTCAAACCAATTTCATTAGGACCTAAATTTCTTCCTCTTGCTGCTGGAATTAATTGGATGCAGGAAGAAATAATTTGGGGAAAACTTGGTGGCTTGAGGAGTTCATTGCATTGAGGACTTTTTCATCCATTGTGAATCAATAGGTATAACTCTCTATAACCCATTTAATTCCTGTTTAAATCCATTTTAGGAAGGCCCTAGCCCTACCCCTACTGTAGGATAGGCTAAACCTAGGGTTCGGATTCGTTTTGTGTCCGTATCGGACACGTACCAGTCATGTGTGTTAGGTGTTCGACCAAATGCCTCTGAGAGTTCAATTTTACTGTTTTTAAATTCTGATTGAATAGGATTGTAGATCATTGTGTGCTCATTGATTTTTGTGAAGGAGCCATGGTTGTTTCGTGTCTGTGTCGGGTGCAAATCAGCCTGGACACGAATGCGTGCATTGGCTCTGAACTGTGTTGCTTTCCCTGCTACTCGGGGCCCACAACTCGCTGGACACGTCGACTCAGGCCATGCCACTTGGCGTGGGCCATGGGGCCATGACTGACACGAGGCCCTCCAAGTTGGAGATGCTCTCGTGTCGTGTCGGATGTGTTCTCCAGCCCGCATTGGGTTTGCACTGTCAGATTCAGCCGAGTTTTTGTGCACTGATACGGGTTGTTTGACACGACACAGGGACACGTCGACCCAATACAGGATGACACGTGGGTAGCCCTATGAGTGGTGAACCTAGGTTTGTGGACACGTGTCTTGGTTTGATCTGTGCTGTGTACACGACACGCGTGCACACACGCACGAGGCAGTGCACTGCTGTGCAGTGTCCAGGTTGCTGTTATGGTTTTATTTCAGATTGGACACATCGTGTCCACTTGGGTGGATACCATTGTATTGTAGGACACTTAAATATTGTATATTTTGATTACCAACCCTCTAAACTTTATTTTATTGTGTTAAATGGTTGTTTATCTAAATACCCAAATCCTGAGAATGAGTTACTGATTTTTGATTTTTCCAGACTTTTAAACCTGAACATTGCCATCTATTTAAACCTATTTGATATTGATAAATGTGTGGTTTAAAACCCTAAATTGATTCTCCTAGTTGTAATCTAACTGTGGGTTGAGTTTTGTTTGTTTTGGTTGTGTTTTGAATGAGAAATGGGGTTTGGTTGTTAATAGTAATGTTGACAGTTCATTGAGAACCTGAGAACTAAATCCTATATTTCCCTTTCATATGTTGTACTGTTTTAATTGTACACACACTCAAAATCTGAGATGCACATCTGAGAGTAGTTCATTGAACAAAACCTGAGATTGGTGTCTTCTTGTTTTCGAAATGGGGTTGGGATGTGGGGACTGAAACTGGGTTTCAGTTTTCATAAATTGTTTTGATACATGAAGTAATCTCCTTTCCTTTCCTTTTTGCAGTCCATTATTTGATTTACACACAGTATTCTGGTTCACTGATTCATTGCATTTCCTGTATACTTTAGCACCCTTGCACTCTTCACTTTTATTTTCTGCATATTTTCCATGTGACACTCTCTTTACTGTCACCTATTTTTCCTGTCACATTTTCTGCTGTGCAGTCCACACATTGACACACACCTTACACTTGTCAATTCCTGTACACAGACACCCTACACTCCACTGTTCTCTTGTTGACACTGGTGCACACTCTCACCACTGTCCTCTTCTTCATTTACTTGATTTTCCTGCATACATATCCTTGTAGACAAGTATACACATGTTTCCTTTTCTTCACTGATTGCACTGCTCTAACACAGACACACACATACACAGTGCTTCCCTTCACTGCTATTGTTCCTGCACACATTTTTCTCCTTATGATTGTATTGCCTGCAAACAGTATACATTGTTTCCTGTGAGCCATATCACACACACCACACAAGCACACATTTCTTCACTGTTTTAGGTTTCTGCACACCCTTCTACTGTCACATTTACATCACCTACACACACACACTTTCCTGCACACTGTCACATTATCCTGCCACTTGACACAATTGCTTAGCTCCCACACATTTCTCTATTTCCACACACACACCCTTAATTGTCTACACACACACACATGCTTTTTCCCTATATTCACATGTTTATGCATCCTAGATAGGGATGCCTATGGTGGTATGAAATGCTTTATGTCTATATGAATATACCTATAGTGTTGGCCTAGGTATACTATGTGTTAGTTCAATATATATTGTATCAATATATAGTGTGTGTATGTATAGATGTAATAGGTACTTGGAATGGTATGTGTTGTCTAGAATAGATTGGTTAGACATAGTTAGCCTAGTTTAGACTTGGTTGACCTAGTTCGACTTCTAGGGTTGACCAAAGTTGACCAAGAGTTGACTTTGGCCTAGATTGACTTAGAATCATGTAGAATGCATAGTAGGACACCATTTTGCTATTTTGGACTTGTTGTGACTTGTGCTGTTCTGTTTAGGAGCCAGACACCACTCCTTGGACGGTACTTTTCATATTGGACACTCAGTTACAGGCGAGTACATTCTCTGATCATTTCATATCCTGCTTAGAATTATTTTCTGCAGTAGATTACTTTACTTGTACTGTCACGTTGGTCACACGGATTGGTACTATATGGATCCTTTCTTGAGATATTATCCTTAGGGAGCATCAGGTACTACATGTTCTGTGCGTTTCACTTACATGGCGTATCACATGCTTCATTGGTTCTTTGATCACTTACGACATATACTCTTATGATCGTAGAGTCTTTCTAGAATCCTTATCCCATTTATGGGACTACTATGTATCACCTTTGGGGTCTATCACCTTCGGGGTTCATCACCTTCGGGGTCTATTACCTTCGGGGTCTGTTACATTGCATCATATAACATAACCTGGCTGGATCCTTGTGTATTGATTGGGGGTACGGAGGAGTATAAATGGACATGTGAATAATACACCAGTAGTGTAGTATCAGAATCATTCCATAGTATAGCATCAGAATCATCCCAGGCCATTTATATGTTCATATTGTACTCTGATTCACTAGTCACTGCTAGTTCTCTATGTATAGTAGATATTCTATTACAGCTCTTCCTGTTTACATACTGCTTTTTCTTCAGTACCTGTATCTTACTTTACTGCATGTTCATATTTTCTAACCTGCTATGATTTGTTGAGATGTACTGTGCTCGCTCCTGTCCTGACTGGACCTGTTGAAAATATTACAGAGGACGAGGAGGAGGCTTGCCTGGACACCTACTACGGGGCAGCCCTAGATGACACCTGTGAGCTGGACCCTCAGGAGGATCCAGCAGTAGCTGAGGACTTTCCCCCGACTGCCTAGACTAGATAGTTAGGCTTTTATCTTTATGTAGTTGGATTATGTCAGTTAGACTTTATTTGGAGATCAGTTGTATATATTCTTTTATCTGAGACCTTGTATTGCTGGGATTATCTTAGACTACTGTTTTATCTATTTCATTTCCTTGAGTTCTGTTCATATCGTGCTATCTCTTCCTTAGTTGTGATTGAGTTTATTATTGCTATGTCACCCCCATTCGAGGAGTATAAACTGTTTAGAGATACATTGTTAGATGTTGTGACCTAGGACAGCGTTCTACTGTCGACACTGCGACATAGGCTGGACGTACCCACGTCTTGTGCCCTTACTCTAGGGTGCGGGTCGTGACAGACGAAGTCGTCCAAGTCAATTTAGGAGATAAATCATCTTTTAAACCGATCTTCATCAGCAAAAGTCTATCTGACGATGAACGACAATCTCTTATACAGCTTATAAAAGAATACATCGACGTCTTTCATGGAGCTATGAAGACATGCCAGGCCTGGACCCTAAAGTCTCCATGTATCGCCTAAATATTTCGTCTAAAGTTAAGCCAGTGAAGAAGCAGCAACGACGATTCCGACCAGATGTCATGGAGGCCATCGAGAATGAAGTCAAGAAGCTTATTGCTAGTGGATTCTTTCGCGAAGAACAATACCCTGACTGGGTTGCTAACATTGTTCCAGTCATGAAAAAGAATGGTAAAGTTCGAGTCTGTATCGATTACCGTGATTTGAACTCGGCATGCCCAAAAGACGAGTTTCCTCTACCAATCACCGACGTAATGATCGACAATAATTGCGGCTTCGAGTGGACATCCTTTATGGATGGTTTCGCAGGCTACAACCAGATCAAGATGTTCCCCGACGATGAGAAGCGCACATTTTTTCAAACACCGTTAGGGGTATACTGCTATACGGTGATGCCCTTCGGATCAAAAAATGCAGGGACGACATACCAGTGAAGCACATGACCACACCTCTGCATGCCGGTCACGACGCCTCACCTGCAGGAAAAAGTTTACCCAGAAGATATCCGCTACTTCATCGTTCCATCCAGAAAGAAGGGGGAAGAACTAATCATCTTCGGTCGAATAATTGACGAAAGAATGTTTGTTCCAGACTCTACTTCTCCCAATCACAACACAGAAGCTAACTATGACTCTGGAAAAATGCACTTTTTTGATATAGTTGACAGGCCAAGAATATCATCCAGAACATGGGATATGACATCAAAAGCAACCAGGGGCTAAACTACGGCCGGGGGCGACGGTTGCCAATACGTCACTTTGCTCCTCCCGGCAAACCTGAGAACTATTATCAACAAAATGGTGTTAGTTTAGGTTATGTAACTTCTCCAACAACTCCTGAAAGATCAGATGATGAAGCAGATCGTTGTTCTCATTCTTTTGATTCCTGCCTCCGGGACTCAGACTCCAGCATTGGCGACATGTTCAAAGCAACTCTGTCCGTTAACATGGTTTCAGTTGACCAAATTGCAGACGATGTCCAATCGATCGAGCTTGAACAATGGGCTCAAAAGATGGATACTAGGTGGGAGCTGCATTTTGAATAACGTGAACCACTTACCGAAGACGAAGTCGTCCAAGATAATTTAGGAGATGAATCATCTTTTAAACCGATCTTCATTAACAAAAGTCTATCTGACGATGAACGACAATATCTTACAGCTTATAAGAGAATACATCAACGTATTTCTTGGAGCTATGAAGACATGCCAAGCCTGGACCCTAAAGTCTCCATGCACCGCCTAAATATTTTGTCTAAAGTTAAGCCAGTGAAACAGCAGCAACGACGATTCTGACCAGATGTCATAGAGGCCATCGAGAATGAAGTCAAGAAGCTTATTGCTAGTGGATTCTTTCATGAAGAACAACACCCTGACTGGGTTGCTAACATTGTTTCAGTCATAAAAAAGAACGGAAAAGTTCGAGTCTATATCGATTACCGTAATTTGAACTCGGCATGCCCAAAAGATGAGTTACAGAGATCGGTGTCTTCTCCCATCTACGAAGTTCTATCTGGCGAGACGCGATCGGGGAAGGCTTAACTACGGACTTATGATCCCGTACAAGAAGAAGCAGTACCTTCTCAAGCTTCTGCTACCCCCACAAGTTCAGAAGTCGGCCCGTCTAAGCCTTCAACTATCGACAAAGCCAAGAAGAAGGAGACGAGATTTGATAAGACTCTGAAGGCACCAGCTCCCGAAGGCATGGATCGGCCCTACAACTTTGACATACTTGCACAGCTGGCCAATACACCTGCCAGGTTGTCTCTGTTCGATCTATTACGACTCTCCAAAAAAATACGGAAGGCCTTAAGTGAGGTATTACTACATATCGACTCTTATCTCGCTGAAGTCAAAGCCCCCGCTAAAGATCCTGTCTCCTGTCCTCACTGCCACAGTACTATGGAAGTGGTGCCCAACATCACCTTTTCACAGGAGGACATGCTACTCAAAAATAATCATCATGATAGACCTCTATAATATACAGGGTATATCGGGGCGATTAAGGTGGATCGGATGCACATCGATCCAGGTTCCTCCCTCAGCATAATTCCTAGAAGTTCGCTTCAAATTCTAGGAATCCCTCTACACAAGCTATCTGCAACCAATACAACTATCATGGCTTTCATTGCTGGAAGAAGCCACCCGCTGGGCAAGATCCGTCTCAAGTGCCAGATCAGTGAACTTCGAACGAAGGTTTCTTGCTATGTGATCGATGCCAATGTATCCTACAACGTCTTGTTGGGATGTCCATGGATACACGAGAACATGATCGTCCCTTATATACTTCACCAGTGATTCAAGTACGTCAAGAGCGATGGCATCGTGAAGATGGAGTTTGTAATGCCCCACTCCGCGCGAGACATTTGGTTGGCTTGTTGGATGGGATCAGAATGTTGGACCGGGACTTATGTTGGAGATCCGAAGAATTGAGACTGATGCAGTCTTTCTTAGCTGACTAGACGGAATGGGTATTGGAACGTGGCTCGCTGGGGGAGCTACGCTTAGTAGGATTGGAGTAAGAAGACCCTTTTATGCAGGCAAGTGGAACTGTCCTCCTTCCTTCTTATTCCTGTATGCTTAATAAATGGAGTAACGTGATGCTATGAATATGTCTCTAATGTCTCTTACCTAGAATATTGAATAATTGTGATACGATGTTTTAGTTGCTAAATCGATAGAGATGCATATGCTGGAAATCGTTGGAATGAATAAGACATGAATATTAAACTGCTGAACGAATAACACTCGAATTGCTAATGTAACTTGATGCCTGAGAATGAATTGAGAATGTCCCTTATGCTTAATGTTGATGAAATGAATGAATCACTTGAATAATGAGATGCTGCGTGAATGTTACATGAGAAATGAATTGAATTGAATATGCTATTATTCTTATAAATGAATGAAATGCTACAGGCCCCTTTGAAATGAATGAATGTTGTTGTTCGTCCTTAGAAGGAACGTAATGAGAAATGTTGCAATGAAACAAACAATGAGAATTGATGAGGCTTGAGATCACCAAATGAAATGATGGTAATGTTGAAAATGAATAAGTCATTGAACATGACTTGAATGAGATGAATGATAATGCACTGTTGTCTTTACTTCAATATTTCACCATGCATTTTATGTTCACGATTGAGTCGGAGCATTCGCATGGTCATAGGACAACTTATGCATAAGAGATGGGGATATGTTTTCTCGGACGGCATCCCGGAATGTTAGGGCGACCGATCTAGCCTAGGAGGAAACATTGGCGTGCCAGTAGGGGCACGAGTTTTGTGAGGCATCCTTTGGGGCTAGCTACCTTCTCTGGAGTCATCGCATTACCGATGAAGACCTATATGGCAACGTCTGTATGGTTAAACACCAGTGACCATGTAGTCAGGATGCATGCTAATGAATATTTTGTACAGGTAGAGTAAGTATATCTGCTAACCTGTATTTGATACAGGTACGAGGGAGTTGGCTATCAGTAAGAAATCACTCAAATGTGATATACTCAATATATGTGTTGGTTTAACTTGCGTGCTTAATGTGCCAAGTAAATGATGCTATGTGTAGCCTTTCAATAATGAGAACCTGCTTAACATGTTAAATTCAGTATGCTAGAAAGATGCCTTGTTATAAACATTGTCCAATCATAACAAACATGCTAAGTGATGCTTGAAGTGAGAATTATCATAACATATTTAAGATGTAAATGTTAACGATGCCTCAATGATGTCTTTGCATGATAACACCAAGAATGCTATGATGATACGTCCATATGAATATTGCTAAGAATATGTTTACATGCTTCAATATGATTATTGTCCATGAACTGTAAACTGATGCTAGGTCCCAAGTAGAAAGATAATTATATTAACTGCTTGCTAAAATTGACCAGTTAGTATTGGTTTAGGCGAGTGTGTTGGATTCTGTTCGCCTGTACATAGATGATGTGCTGACCCACGTTTTGTGGGCAGGTGCTCGTGCTTGGGATATTCTACACACGAAGATTGGCTTGATTGGTCCCGCAGCATCGAAGATTTGTTGGGCATACAGAAGCTCTCCTTGTTCAAGATGATGTCTTCTGTCTATAAAGGGCATAATGTATGGAACATTATAATCAGTTGTACCAGTGAGTTGTAAGCCAAGTTGGTATATCGAGTTGTAATCCAATGTATCCAAGTATCAAATGTAAGCTGTATAGCATTGTTCAGTTGGCTTTCAATGTAAAATGAGATGTGTTGTAAGTACTGTACTTCAATAAAAGTCTTGTACTCTTCTTCAATTATCAATAAAGAGAATAAAGTTCTGTATATCTCTGTGAGACTTCAAGTTATCCTTTTATCTCCGCTGCTATAAAGAAACTGATGTATTTCTATTCAACAAGAAAGATTGTCCTTATTAACTTCAATTTGTCTGCTTCTGCTGCTGCGATATGTTTCTATTTGAAGATAATCAATTATGTACCATCTTTGCCTTGTACAAGTGCAATACCAGACTTGTACGGCGTCACGCCCAAGCGAGGACGATCGATTCCAAGAGATAATGTATGTGAATAAATGACTCTACGAATCAGGGTGTGACAAATTGGTATCAGAGCACGGCTTTACGTCCTTGGTCTCTTCTTTGATTCATTTCAAATCAAAGTTGCATCGACGATTAACCAAAGTTGCTTCCGCGATCACTCAACGTTGCTTCCGCGATTAAATCAAAGATTGCTTCCGCGATTATGCTGTTGTTGTTCTGTAATCATCCTATATTATTTGTGTTTGAAAGTTCGTTGACCCTCTTGGCTGCTCATTGGATGTTCCATACAATAAGTCAATATACATTGTGATGCCCCTGAATGAATGATTGTTGTTGGTTTGGACACAAATAATCCAACAATGACTCGATGCCATAGTATGCTATATTATGAATGTTGTTTGGAATGTGGAAATAAAGAAAAGTGGCTATGTATGCTGTAACAAGTTGAGAATTGCATGTAATATTGGTAAAGATTTGGGCATGAATAATTGATGGATGAGTTCAGCAGAACTAGTGAGTTGACTCATATATGCTTGCTAGTGCTTTTGAGAACCTAAGAATGTTGGCTTATGATATTGAAATCCCGAGATGTTGGTTAAGTATTGTGATCATTGTAGATCACGAATGTCCGGAATAGAATTGGGTTGGTATTGTTTAAGGGTGGCTTCGTTTCTGAGTGGTATATTGTCTCTACCACCTCAGAACGAGATGTATGTTGACCCTTTCCATAGGATAGCAATGAGACTATCTGTGGGTACTGGGTAGTGCTGAGACTTAGCTGGGAGTCATGTTTTGTGGCTTGATGACTCGAGTGTCCATTGACGGTGATGTTATATTGAGTAGTGAGATTGTCAAAAATTGTAACCGGTGGCTTGGTTAGAAATTGTTTAGTCGAGTGATAACTCAGACTAGTAAGACCGTTAGTATGCTATGGGTAAATGGATTTGGCTAGAGAATGTTGTGGCTTAGAATATCTGAATGTTGATTTCGATTGGTTGGATGTAAATTATATGTGACTAATACAATGTTGGTTGCTAAGCTGAAAGTTCGGAAAATATTGTCGGTGACACTAAAGAATATTAGAAATCTGTGCCTTTACCCTAAGGTATAAGAGATGTTAATCCATCTTGATCACCAAAGGATAGTCATTGCCTATGTGAATATATGCTGAGGAGTTGAATTGTACCAAAAAAGTAACAAGTAGCTACCCTGAATAATTGTGTTGCATAGAGAATGGTTAATTGATACATGAATTGTCGGATTGAATGGAATGAACTGCTCCACCCTTGCGATATGAGATTTAAGAATGCCCGTAAGATAGTTTGATGATTGATGAAACGAATGGAATTGAGAAATTACAAATGTGTTGGATAATGTCGGTATATGTGAATGTTGGTGGGGATATAGTTTGCTGGCTTATGACTTAATGGTGTGACTTTGTCATACAGACCGAATAGTATGATTCCATACTTATGTTAAGACTATCGAAATCGATGACCCTTGAATAGTTAGCCTTGGCTTATGGGTTCATGTGTATACAAAGGATTTGAAATAGAAATTGAATTATTGGAAATTTACTTGATGGATTATTAGAACGGTGAGAATCGTATGTCGGGTTGGGATTTAACCATAACGTTGATAGATCGATCTTAGTCGATCATTAGGTAAGTCTAGAATGAGCCTCTGTGGGAATCATTCCTTGAGGAAGACCCTGGATAGATAGATTTGACCCTAGCGACCGTGGGCTGCATAACCAACTGTTGGCATAGCCAACAATGGTGACTTGTTATTCAGACTGAGTTGATACCCATAGGTTTGGGTAGAGTTCGTTAGAACTGTCGGTTGCTTGTTGGCCCTGAGAATAAGAAATTTTTATGATCCCTAGTAGCCGTCCACTCTAGGGGAGTCACCTAAATGATTAGGTTTAGTTGTCGGTATAGCTAACCATAGAGACTTGACCGAATAATAGGGTGACCATTGGCGACCGTAGGATAACCTTGTGGCATTGAACGAGAGATGGTGATGAGTATGACCTAAGAGTGATATGTTGTATGTAAATGTATGCTTCAGCTTGAACCTTAGAGATGTTTGACCCTTGAGGATTATGTGTCGACCTATAGCGAAAACTAGAATCGCGGGATGAGACTTGAGTTGTATGTATCGAGTAGTGAATTATTTCATGAGATGGAATTGACTGCTCATGACGGGAATGTTGGATAGGTATCTATAGTCGGGTAGCTGGGTTAACCTTGACTGTTGCATAGAATTATACCCTGACTCAGGTAACCGATAGTGGGTTACGTCAGATTGTATCTTCTTGAAAAGATGAATTGCCTCGGTGAGAAATATTGTTGGATTTGGGAAGGAATATGATTGCATCTTGTGAATTCTCGATATGATTGGCTCTAAGTTAGACCCTTGACCGAATGTTAGAAATATTATGCTTTGATAGAGAGCTTACCCGAGTTGTCCCTGATGTTAAGTGTTGTGGCTTGGAAGATAGTGATTGTGGCAAGTGAATCAAGAAATAAGTCAATTGAAAGGATGCTAAGTCATATTTAGAAAAGAGAGTTATATCGTGGCTGATCAAATCGCACTAACATGGAAGTTGGCTGAAGTACATATATTTTGGGGACGCCTAAAATATGTGTATGGATCCAGCCGAAGTGATAGGATACGACTGAGATAATATTATGGGAAGAGTTTATCGCACTAGCGCGGACTTTGGTTGAAATGTATATGTTTTGGGGACGTCTAAAATATGTGTATGGATCCAAACGAAGTGATATATTGCGAACAAGATAGAAATGCAAGGAAAATATTGGTAAATCAATGAGAAGTTACAAGTAATTGAAAAAAAAGAGATAGACAGATCGAATCGTTGATGGATTAAAATGTTATGACAATTCTCACTTTAAGCATCACTTAGCATGTATGTTATGATTCGATAATGTTTATAACAAGGCATCTTTCTAGCATACTGAATTTAACATGTTAAGCAGGTTCTCATTATTGAAAGGCTACACATAGCATCATTTACTTGGCACATTAAGCACGTAAGTTAAACCAACACATATATTGAGTATATCACATTTGAGTGATTTCTTACCGATAGCCAACTCCCTCGTACCTGCATCAAATATAGGTTAGCAGATATACTTACTCTGCCTGCACAAAACATTCATTAGCATGCATCCTGACTACATGGTCACTGGTGTTTAACCATACGGACGTTGCCATATAGGTCTTCATCGGTAATGTGATGACTCCAGATAAGGTAGCTAGCCCCAAAGGATGCCTCGTAAAACCCGTGCCCCTACTGGTACGCCAATGTTTCCTCCTAGGCTGGATCGGTCGTCCTAACGTCCCGGGGTACCGTCCGAGAAAACATATCCCCATCTCTTATGCATAAGTTGTCCTATGACCATGCGAATGCGTGTCCGACTCAATCGTGAACATAAAATGTATGGTGAAATATTGAAGTAAAGACAACAGTGCATTATCATTCATCTCATTCAAGTCATGTTCAATGACTTATTCATTCCCAACATTACCATCATTTCATTTGGTGATCTCAACGATCTCAAGCCTCATCAATTCTTATTGTTTGTTTCATTGTAACATTTCTCATTACGTTCCTTCTAAAGAGGAACAACAGCATTCATTCATTTCAAAGGGGCCTGTAGCATTTCATTCATTTATAGGAACAATAACATATTTAATTTATTTCTTATGTAGCATTCACGCAGCTTCTCATTATTCAAGTGACTCATTCATCTCATCAACATTAAGCATAAGGGACATTCTCAATTCATTCTCAGGCATCAAGTTACATTAGCAGTTTGAGTGTTATTCGTTCAGCAGTTCAATATTCATGTCTTATTCATTCCAACGATTTCCAGCACATGCATCTCTATCGATTTCGCAACTAAAGCATCACATCACAATTATTCAACATTCAAGGTAAGAGACATTAGAGACTTATTCATAGCATCACGTTATTCCATTTATTAAGCATGCAGGAATAAGGAGGAAGGAGGACAGTTTCACTTGTTTGCATAAAAGGGTCTTCTTACTCCAATCCCACTAAGCGTAGCTCCCCCAGCGAGCTACGTTCCAATACCCATTCCGTCTAGCCAGATAAAAAAGACTGCATCAGTCTCAATTCTCCTGATCTCCAACATAAGTCACGGTCCAATATTCTGATCCCATCCAACAAGCCAACCAAATGCCTCGTACGGAGCGGGACATTACATAATATACCACTCAAAAAAAGTTTCGTCCTCGAAACTTAAGAGAATAACTCATCTACTAGATTCACTTAATCACAATGAATTACACATTCAGCTTCAATTCAATATTCATTTCAGCCCACTCGGTCATTTCAAAATAGCTATCCAACTGTATCATTTTAATCCATCAACGATTCGATCTGTCTATCTTTTTTTTTAATTACTTGTAACTTCTCATTGATTTACCAACATTTTCCTTGCATTTCTATCTTGGTCGCAACATATCACTTCGTTTGGATCCATACACATATTTTAGACGTCCCCAAAACATATGCATTTCAGCCAAAGTCCGCGCTAGTACGATAAACTCTTTCCATAATATTATCTCAGTCGCAACCTATCATTTCGGCTGGATCCATACACATATTTTAGGCGTCCCCAAAACATATGTACTTCAGCCAACTTCCATGTTAGTGCGATTTGATCAGCCACGATATAACTCTCTTTTCCAAATATGACTTAGTATCCTTTCAGTTGACTTATTTCTTGATTCACTTGCCACAATCACTATCTTCCACGCCACAACACTTAACATCTGGGACAACTCGGGTAAGCTCTCTATCAAAGCATAATATTTCTAACATTCGGTCAAGGGTCTAACTTAGAGCCAATCATATCGAGAGTTCACAAGATGTAATCATATTCCTTCCCAAATCCAACAATATTTCTCACCGAGGCAATTCATCTTTTCAAGAAGATACAATCCGACGTCACCCACTATCGGTTACCCGAGTCAGGGTATAATTGTATGCAACAGTCAACGTTAACCTAGCTACCCGACTATAGATACCTATCCAACATTCCCGTCATGAGCAGTCAATTCCATCTCATGGAATAATTCATTACTCGATACATACAACTCAAGTCTCGTCCTACGATTCTAGTTCCCGCTATAGGTCGACACATAATCCTCAAGGGTCAAACATCTCTAAGGTTCAAGTTGAAGCATACATTTACATACATTATATCACTCTTAGGACATACTCATCACCATCTCTCGTTCAATGCCACAAGGTTATCCTACGGTCGCCAATGGTCACCCTATTATTCGGTCAAGTCTCTATGGTTATCTATACCGACAACTAAACCTAATCATTTAGGTGACTCCCCTAGAGTGGACGGCTACTAGGGATCATATAAATTTCTTATTCTCAGGGCCAACAAGCAACCGACAGTTCTAACGAACTCTACCCGATACCCATAACGAACTCGACCCAAAACTACGGGTATCAACTCAGTCTGAATAACAAGTCACCATTGTTGGCTATGCCAACAATTGGTCATGCAGCCCACGGTCGCTAGGGTCAAGTCTATCTATCCAGGGTCTTCCTCAAGGAATAATTCCCACAGAGGCTCATTCTAGACTTACCCAATGATCGACTAAGATCGATCTATCAACGTTACGGTCAAATCCCAATCCGACATACGATTCTCATCGTTATAATAATCCATCAAGTAAATTCCCAATAATTTAATTTCTATTTCAAATCCTTTGTACACACACGAACCCATAAGCCAAGGCTAACTATTCAAGGGTCATCAATTCCGATAGTCTTAACCTAACTATGGAATCATACTATTCGATCTGTATGACAAAGTCACACTATTAAGTCATAAGCCAGCAAACTATATCCCCACCAACATTCACACATACCGACATTATCCAACACATTTGCAATTTCTCAATTCTATTCGTTTCATCAATCATCAAACTATCTTACGGGCATTCTTAAATCTCATATCGCAAGGGTCGAGCAGTTCATTCCATTCAATCCGACAATTCATGTATCAATTAACCATTCTCTATGCAACACAATTATTCAGGATAGCTACTTGTTACTTTTCTGGTACAATTCAACTCCTCAGCATACATTCACATAGGCAACGACTATCCTTTGGTGATCAAGATGGATTAACATCTCTTACACCTTAGGGTCAAGACACAGATTTCTAATATGCTTTAGTGTCACCGACAATATTTTTTAAACTTTCAGCTTAGCAACCAATATTGTATTAGTCACATATAATTTGCATCCAACCAATCGAAATCAATATTCAGATATTCTAAGCCAAAACATTCTCTAGCCAAATCTATTTACCCATAGCATACTAACGGTCTTACTAGTCTGAGTCATCACTCGACTAAACAATTTCTAACCAAGCCACCGGTTACAATTTTCGACAATCTCGCTATTCAATAACATCACCGTCAATGGACACTCGAGTCATCTAGCCACAATACATGACTCCCAGCTAAGTCTCGGCACTACCTAGTACCCACAAATAGTCTCCTTGCTATCTTATGGAAAGGGTCAACATACATCTCGTTCTGAGGTGGTAGAGGCAATATACCACTCAGAAACGAAGCCATCCTTAAACAATACCAACCCAATTCTATTCCGGACATTCGTGATCTATAATGATCACAATAGTTAACCAACATCTCGGGGTCTCAATATCACAAGCCAACATTCTTAGGGTCTCAAAAGCACTAGCGAGCACATATGAGTCAACTCACTAGTTCTGCTGAACTCATCCATCAATTATTTATTCACAAATCTTTCCCAACATCACATGCAATTCTCTACTTGTTACAGCATACATAGCCACTTTTCTTTATTTCCATATTCCAAACAGCATTCACAATATAGCATACTATGGCATCGAGTCATTGTTGGGTTATTTGTGTCCAAACCAACAACAATCATTCATTCAGGGGCATCACAATATATATAGACTTATTGTATGGAACATCCAGTGAGCAGCCAAGAGGCTCAACGAACTTTCAAACACAAATAACATAAAATGATTACAGAACAACAATAGCATAATCGCGAAAGCAATCTTTGATTTAATCGCGGAAGCAACGTTGAGTGAATTTAATCGCGGAAGCAACGTTGAGTGATCGTAGAAGCAACTTTGGTTAATCGTCGATGCAACTTTGATTTGAAATGAATCAAAGAAGAGACCAAGGACGTAAAGCCGTGCTCTGATACCAATGTGTCACACCCCGATTCGTAGAGTCATTTATTCACATATTTTATCTCTTGGAATCGATCGTCCTCACTTGGGCGTGATGCCGTACAAGTCTGGTATTGCACTTGTACAAGGTAAAGATGGTACATAATCGATTATCTTCAAATAAGAACACATCACAGCGACAGAAGCAGACAAATTGAATTTAATAAAGATAATCATTCTTATTGAATAGAAACACATCAGTTTCTTTATAGCAGCCGAGATAAAAGGATAACTTAAAGTCTCACAGAGATATACAGAACTTTATTCTCTTTATTGATAATTGAAGAAGAGTAAAAGACTTGTATTGAAGTACACTGCTTACAACACATCTTATTTTACATTGAAAGCCAACTGAACAATGCTATATAGCTTACATTTGATACTTGGATACATTGGATTACAACTCGATATACCAACTTGGCTTACAACTCACTGGTACAACTGATTATAATGTTCCATATATTATGCCCATTATAGACAGAAGACATCATCTTGAACAAGGAGAGCTCTGTATGCCCAATAAATCTTCGATGTCACGGGACCAATCAAGCCAGTCTTCGTGTGTAGAATATCCCAAGCACGAGCACCTGCCCACAAAACGTGGGTCAGCACATCATCTATGTACTGGCGAGCAGAATCCAACCCACTCGCCTAAACCAACACTAACTGGTCAATTTTAGCAAGCAGTTAATATAATGATCTTTCTACTTGGGGCCTAGCATCAGTTTACAGTTCATGGGCAATAATCATATTGAAGCATGTAAACATATTCTTAGCAATATTCATATGGACGTATCATCATAGCATTCTTGGTGTTATCATGCAAAGACATCATTGAGGCATCGTTAACATTTACATCTTAAACATGTTATGACAATTCTCACTTCAAGCATCACTTAGCATGTATGTTATAATTCGGCAATGTTTATAACAAGGCATCTTTCTAGCATACTGAATTTAACATGTTAAGCAGGTTCTCATTATTGAAAGGCTACACATAGCATCATTTACTTGGCACATTAAGCATGCAAGTTAAACCAACACATATATTGAGTATATCACATTTGAGTGATTTTTTACCGATAGCCAACTCCCTCGTACCTGCATCAAATACAGCTTAGCAGATATACTTACTCTGCCTGCACAAAACATTCATTAGCATGCATCCTGACTACATGGTCACTGGTGTTTAACTATACGGACGTTGCCATATAGGTCTTCATCGGTAATGCGATGACTCCAGAGAAGGTAGCTAGTCCCAAAGGATGCCTCGCAAAACCCATGTCCCTACTGGCACGCCAATGTTTCCTCCTAGGACGGATCGGTCGCCCTAACGTCCCGGGGTACCGTCCGAGAAAACATATCCCCATATCTTATGCATAAGTTGTCCTATGACCATACGAATGCGTGTCCGACTCAATCGTAAACATAAAATGCATGGTAAAATATTGAAGTAAAGACAACAGTGCATTATCATTCATCTCATTCAAGTCATGTTCAATGACTTATTTATTGCCAACATTACCATCATTTTATTTGGTGATCTCAACGATCTCAAGCCTCATCAATTCTCATTGTTTGTTTTATTGCAACATTTCTTATTATGTTCCTTCTAAGGAGGAACAACAACATTCATTCATTTCAAAGGGGCCTGTAGCATTTCATTCATTTATAGGAACAATAGCATATTCAATTCATTTCTCATGTAACATTCATGCAACATCTCATTTTTCAAGTGATTCATTTATTTCATCAACATTAAGCATAAGGGACATTCTCAATTTATTCTCAGGCATCAAGTTATATTAGAAGTTCGAGTGTTATTCGTTCAGCATGTCATGCCCCGATTCGTAGAGTCATTTATTCGTATATTTTATCTCTTGGAATTGATCGTCCTCGCTTGGGCGCGATGCCGTACAAGTCTGGTATTGCACTTGTACAAGGCAAAGATGGTACATAATCGATTATCTTTAAATAGGAACACATTGCAGCGGCAGAAGCAGACAAATTAAAGTTAATAAGTACAATCTTTCTTATTGAATAGAAACACATCAGTTTCTTTATAGCAGCGGAGATAAAAGGATAACTTGAAGTCTCACAGAGATATACAGAACTTTATTCTCTTTATTGATAATTGAAGAAGAGTACAAGACTTGTATTGAAGTACAGTGCTTACAACACATCTCATTTTACATTGAAAGCCAACTGAACAATGCTATACAGCTTACATTAGATTCATGGATACATTGGATTACAACTCGATATAACAACTTGGCTTACAACTCACTGGTACAACTGATTACAATGTTCCATACATTATGCCTTTTACAGACAGAAGACATCATCTTGAACAAGGAGAGCTTCTGTATGCCCAACAAATCCTCGATGTCGCGGGACCAATCAAGCCAATCTTCGTGTGTAGAATATCCCAAGCACGAGCCCCTGCCCATAAAACGTGGGTAAGCACATCATCTATGTACTGGCGAGCAGAATCCAACCCACTCGTCTAAACCAACACTAACTGGTCAATTTTAGCAAGCAGTTAATATAATGATCTTTCTACTTAGGGCCTAGCATCAGTTTACAGTACATGGGCAATAATCTTATTGAAGCATGTAAATATATTCTTAGCAATATTCATATGGACGTATCATCATAGCATTCTTGGTGTTATCATGCAAAGACATCATTGAGGTATCGTTAACATTTACATCTTAAACATGTTATGACAATTCTCACTTCAAGCATCACTTAGCATGTATGTTATGATTGGACAATGTTTATAACAAGACATCTTTCTAGCGTACTGAATTTAACATGTTAAGCAGGTTCTCATTATTGGAAGGCTACACATAGCATCATTTACTTGGTACATTAAGCACGCAGGTTAAACCAACACATATATTGAGTATATCACATTTGAGTGATTTCTTACCGATAGCCAACTCCCTCGTACCTGCATCAAATACATTTTAGCAGATATACTTACTATGCCTGTACAAAACATTCATTAGCATGCATCCTGACTACATGGTCACTGGTGTTTAACCATACGGACGTTGCCATATAGGTCTTCATTGGTAATGCGATGACTCCAGAGAAGGTAGCTAGCCCCAAAGGATGCCTCGTAAAATGTAGTGCCCCGTCCCGCTCAGTCAATCGGAGGAATCGAAATGCCGACGGCGTTCGGACTTAGCCTTGCAACGGCTGCTCGAAGACATCGCTCGATCGAGGCGACCGCTCGCTCAGGTGGGGTAGTTTCGGTGAACTCGTCTCATCTTTGCCTTCACATAATAAATCGTATGTTTTTAACTCGCACAAGTAGGCTTGATAATAAAAGAGACAAATCCACATAGCTAAAGGGAATAATCCCGATAGGTCGAATTGAGTTAGAATATAGAAAGGTCCAACGGTCAACTTAGAGTTGGTGCACGGCGTGCTTTGAAAATGACACTCGGTCCTTCGTCCCGTGGCTTGGGAGAAGGAAAGTTGGTTGAGTAGGCGAAGTTATGATCGTAGCCTAAGTCATAGGCGTTGCCCACATGAATGCTTCATAAATCATGCACGGTCCCATCGTCCAAGGCTTGGCATAGCCTTGGCTTGCCCATGAGTTAAGTACGTTGAGTGGCTTGTGACCTAAGTCTAGGCACCCGAGTGACTTGGCCGTTCAAGTCGAATGCGTGTACGGCATGGTCCATTAAGGCAAGCTTGACGCAGCCTTTTCTTGTTAAGTTGTTGCAAAGTTAAGTTAGGCAAAGTTATACCGGTCGACCTAAGACATTACAAGTACCATCCCGCTCTTTCACGGTTTGTCAAAGTTAAGTAGTCCCACGATCTCAAGGCCCATCGACTTGGGCAGGAGTGTTGCATAGAGCACGATTGGCTTAAGGCACGATGTACGGACTTAGTGTTTAAGGCAAGGACCACAATTGATTCAAAGTGAGTTTTGAGAAAGGACTGTCAAATTGGCGTTCAAGAGTTAAAAAATGATAGGGTAACAAGGAAAGAATGCTCGCGACCGTGGGTCGTCGAGGGGTATCAAGGATAGAAGTCTTGAACATGGTTTTGAAAGAGAAGGTAACATTGAAAGAAGGATAACTGTATGAGACGTCAGTTTGAGTCGAGTCTTGCATGGTCATGGACAAATTGTACAAGGTAAAAGGAAGGGTTTCCTCGGATCGACAACCTGGGGCCACAGGACCGATCCGGCCTAGGAGGAAACAGGTATGGCTGTGCCAGGTAGAGGCAACAGGTATTCGGTGGACGGTCATTGGGGCTCGCTACTTGCTTTGATCGGACCATCTTATACGCCAGCTATGAGTCCAGGATGGCTTATTCTGCCAGTGACCCGTGTTCATATAGATGTCGGCAAAATGGCGGCTATCCGCGTGTATGCCTTTGGAATTGAGTCGAGCCGAAGGTGTATACAAGTTAGAACATGATGCTTGGGGCCTAAGATGTGGCCTCAATATAGGCGACATTCTTGGCACAGGGGTGTGGCGTCGAGTCGTAAGGCTTGGCATATAAGTTGCATGTGTTGGATCTGAGTTGTCTGGAGTTTAAGTCAGGAACCGTCGCAAGGCAAAGTCGGTCAACACAAGTTCAGAAGTCTTGATTGGGTCAGATGGTGATACAAATAGCAAGGGCCGCAAGGCGGCGACATGGTTAAGTCAGACTGAGTTGCGAGGCACGGCCTCGGCAAGGGTTTGTAGCACGGTCACACGGAAATGGAGTCTATTGTGTAGTTGCGTCTCTGATTTTGGGCCGTAAGGCAAGAACGACTTGATAGGTTAACGTTGTTGGCACGAGGAGGGTCTAGAGGCAAAGCATGAGTTAATATTGTTGATGCAATCACGGGATGGTCTAGCGACACAGAATAGGCCAAGGCGTCGGTCCTAAAACTGATCCTAAGGCAAGAGTAGAAAGACAATTGATAAGAAGGGACTATGTTGCATAAAGTAAATCAAACGTGTCAGTTTTGTATGGGTGGGCGAGGAGCTCATTCTACCAGTACAGTTGAGTACTGACACCCACATAGTTTTCATGTGCAGGCACAGGTAGAAGCTCGTGGTGCGGAGCTCGCTTGGATGCGTCGAGGCACGGAGTTCCTTGGCGATTCGAAGCGTGCATCCGCATGGAGTCGAGACTTATATAGGACATAATGTATGGACGTCGCCTTCCGAAGCTTCCGCTGGCTCAAGTGTTGTATCGAGAGATGAGAGAGAGAGAGAGAGCAGAGTGAACTTGTAATGAGAGAAAAGTGAGCTTGAGAGACCTGTAATCTTGGCCTTGCGCCCCTTGTAATCTTTGTTTCAATATCAATAAAGTGCTTCTTTGAATAACTGTGTTTTACTTTAAAATTTTTGCTGCTATTATTCAATGTCTCTGTATGGGACTTCTGTGCGACGACCCTGTCGCAGCCGCTGAAATCGACCGTTATGGAACCCGCATTGTATGAGCGAAATCTAGGCTCGTGCGACATCACGCCTTAGCAAGGACGATCTCTCCTACGGGAGCGGGGCGTGACACAAAACCCGCGTCCCTACTGGCATGCCAATGTTTCCTCCTAGGCCGGATCGGTCGTCCTAACTTCCCGGGGTACCGTCCGAGAAAACATATCCCCATCTCTTATGCATAAGTTGTCCTATGACCATACGAATGTGTGTCCGACTCAATCGTAAACATAAAATGCATGTGAAATATTGAAGTAAAGACAACAGTGCATTATCATTCATCTCATTCAAGTCATGTTCAATGACTTATTCATTCCCAACATTACCATCATTTCATTTGGTGATCTCAACGATCTCAAGCCTCATCAATTCTCATTGTTTGTTTCATTGCAACATTTCTCATTACGTTCCTTCTAAGGAGGAACAACAACATTCATTCATTTCAAAGGGGCCTGTAGCATTTCATTCA
>JANAVB010017599.1:16253913-16393238 GCA_029216955.1 Iris pallida
AACAAATAAAAATGGAGATCCATCATGTTTTCATGGGACAAGTTGTGCTTGTTTAGGGTTGGTGAAGGAGTAAATGAAGAAAAAGAAACGAAAAAGTAAATGATAATAATGGAAGAGAGAGAGAGAGAGAGAGAGAGAAGAGAGAGTTGTTGGTTTATATACCAACCATCTCATCTCAACCACCCAAATCAAACCATGCCAAGTTAAGCCAAGGTGAACCAAATCAAAACTAAACCAAGTCAAGATTGAACCAAGACCAAGCAAGATAAGTCAAAATAACGGATCACCTGACAATTGTCAAAATTCGTACACATATACTAAAATACGTATACGAAAACGGGAGTGATATCTCCAGCCGCTTGGACGAGGTAGCGTCGAACCGGAGTAGAGAAGACGTCTAGTACCGTGGCGGCTGATGGCGTGGGGTGAGAGAAGAAGTCAGACGTGAGCTAATGAACATAGAGTTGTGGTCACCTAGTAGAAGACTGCATGAGAGATTTTAGAGAGAGAGAGAGAGAGATTGGGGGTGGGGGGGGGGGGGGGGGGGGGGGGGGGGGGGGGGGGGGTGGGATTGGGAGAGTGGGGGAAGACTATGTTAAGCTGTTAGGGAAGGAACTGATTTTCCTTGGGAAAATGAAGAAAGATAAGGTTGTTGCAAAAAAAAGGAAGTCCCTACGACTCGGAATTCCCGGAGAAAGACGCACCTCTCTGTTCAGTAGTTGAACCATTTTAAGTAGGGTTTACAAATAATAGAATTAGAAAGGGGTTTGGTGCAAAGTGCTTTCTTTATACCAGAGTATAATTCGTACATAAGGTAGAGCGGGATGAAGGTTGCAAGGTTGGATTCATGGAGGGGTTTTTGTGTAAAACGAATTATTTTCAACCAAAGTGATCGGAACTAGTAGATTCTGTTGGGAATAAAAAATAATTAAGAATGTTAATCATTTAATAGATAATTTAACTAATGGTTTAAATACATGGACCAATACATATAATATAAATAATATTTATTAATAATAAAGGCTAGAATTTTGGTCAAATAATTGGTATTAGAACAAGGGTTAATAATACTAGATATACAACTATTTATTTAGGAAAACTGGGTGTTACATTCTATCCAACTTATAAAAATTTCGTCCTCAAAATTTAGGAAGAACGAACACCAAGAAACGATAAAAGGGGTACGCTTCTATACTACGAACATCTAGAAAGGTGTCTAAGATTTGCTACTATAAGACAATCATCAAGCCACTAACTATTAGGGGCTAATAGAATCTCTAATTGCGATTAGCGTGAAATTGCCAGCTCACTACTAAAATAAGGAAAATTAGCGACGTCATTATAGTTCTAATAATGGAAAATACGTCACTAATCGTAATTAGCGACGACTTTAGCGACGGAAAATAAAGGTCGCTTTTAAGCTAGTCGCAGATGTCACATTCGTCGCCTACGTCGCTGTTTGCGACGTCACCGCCGTGTCGTTGGGTCGTCGCAAAGTTAGCAACAGAGAGCGACGAAAATATTATGTCGTAGAATTAGCGACGTAGTGCGGCTACTTAGCGACGTTTGTTCTATTTACGTGATGACGTGGCATGCCTGCCACGTCAGCAAGGTGGCGACGTACAGCGACGTAACGCTGCTAATGAGCGACTTATAGGGACGTCCCACATCCGTCGCTATACGTCGCTATCCGTCGCAGATATTAAAAATTAAAAAAATATAATGTGTATTTTGTGTTACTGTGTATTTGTGTTTACAGTGTGTGTGAAGTGCAGTGTTCGAACCATCGACAGTTTCGCTTACTGTTCTATGTTTTATCTTGGATAGAAAGAGCAACAGTTCAGGGTGCACTTTTCAGAGCTTCCTCTTCACGTCCTTCACCTTCTCGGGATCCTGTACGACGTCTCGAGAGAGTGAAGGATGTGAAATGAAGCTCTCAGAAGTACACCCTGAACAGTTGCTCTTTATGTCCAAGATAAAACATACAACAGTAATAGAAACTATCGATGGTTCCGAACACTGCATTTCACATACTGTAAACACAGACACACTTCATTACAAAAATATACATTATATTTTTTTTAAAATTTGGACAGCACCTCCTTTGTATATCAGATTATCGCTTATAACTCAGCGTAGGTATATTTGTCATCTCCGTCGCAGATATCATCATAATTACATCTCCCATCATAACAGTCTACAACTAATAGATGAATAACAGTCTCCCATCATAACAGTCTACAACTAAATATCATACATGTACTCAGTGTACAGAACGGTCAATGGGCCCATAGGGCCAAATACAAAGATAATAAAAAAAATCTACTGGATCACTGAGGACCCCTGCCGCGCATCTGGGATAGCATGTACTCATACTGCTCCTGTGTGAGCTGCACCGTAGGGGCCGTAGGATGCAGTGCAATGTCTGGAGTCGACGCCGTCGATGGACTGGGAGACGTATCTGCTCCAGTCTCGCAGTCGCTCACCATGCGCAACAAGGGTACTCACCATCCTCTGAGTACTCTCCTCAATCGAAGCCGATACCTGAGTGAGTGAGGCAGACATGTCCTCTGCGATCCCTCCAACTCGACCTGTCTACGCTCTGTGCGTTGCTAGACTCGGTAGCGTGTGCAAGTTGGCAGCTGTAGCCTGCTGCAGACTCATCAGCTCCTGTATACTGCGCTCGACACATCAAATCGTCTGGTGATCATCGGAGGGTCATCGTCGCTCTGCGGTAAGGTGATCAGAAATGTGCTGCTGCAACGCGGACGAGCTCGTCGATCTGACGACGAATATCCTAAGCTCGTGACGACGCCTGCGAAGCCGGAGACTGCGTACTGACAGAGGGGGCCCGGGATGACTCCGAAGCCAAATACGCGCCGTAGGATCCCGTACCGTAGTACATACCCTTTTGAAGACCGCCAACGACGGTCATCCAGAGGTCGTCCGACAATAAGCGGTAGGCGGCTGAGAGGAAGTACCAGCCCCTCCCTCTGCTGGCGCACTATAACAGCAGCCGCCTCCTCTTGTAGCCGAACAAACTCGGCCTAGAATAATGTTTGCTAACGTGTAAGTGTTTGCTAAAGTCTATATTGATATCTATTTTCCTGTTTTCTAAATTATAGTAAATTAATATAAAGAATAACGTACATATGTCTGCGTCGCCCTCTCGTCAATGAACTCCCCAGCCCTCCGATGGGTGACCAGGAAGACGGTCACCATGTTCGGGTCCTCATCCTTTTTTACCTGTTAAAATATATTATCTTATTAGTATTAAACATTCTATCCAACTATATATAAAATGATGTCCGTCATAGAAAATGTACCAGACGACGAAAATGCTCCGTCATCGGAATGGAGCCACCATACCACTTACTGGCGCTTGACCGTGCCACCTTGGCCTTGTCAGACCGCTCCTGGTACATGGCCTCGGCGAATCTAGCCTTCATCGCAGTCCACTGCTCTGGCGTGATCCAACCATGGATCGGCTTTCGGAGCGATCACGAGACTTCTGGTCGTGGATCGCATCACGGATGAGCTTGCCTGCGACGGCAAAAATTGGACCTCGATCTTCGCCGCCGGTATGGTGGATAGAAAGGTCCTCTACAAGAAGTAAAATAAAAAAGTTATATAATTACACAAATAATTATTAAAATTTAAAAATAAACAAATTTTTTACTTGAAGTGGGCCAACCAAAAGGCCTTCCTATCTGCGGAGCATCTGAGTAGTTAATCCAAGGCCCACCATAGTTCTGCCTCAGAAATAACCCCAGTGTCTCTGTAATACAGGAGGTCGATATCTATACAATAATAAATTTCATGAATATATATGTCACGACCCGCACCCGCTTTCGGATGCGAGTTCGTGAGCAAGCCAGCTACGTATCGAGCGGACTCCAGCCCGACTCGAGTACGTATAAGCTGTCAAGGTCATGGGTATCATGTCTAATCTAAACTATATCTCAATCCACATGAATCATATAAACAAGAATGAACAAGTATGGGTCATAGTCTGCAGCCCATTAGCATATTATTCGATTAGACTCTAAGAATGATATGAGTCTATAAATAAGCAGAGTATAACATGGTACTGAATATAAAGCACGAAGGATAATAAAGAATATCACAAGCAAATACCTGTATCATATATCGTAATCCTCTACCATCTGCTCTGCTAACTAACTCCATGCACTCGCTAAACCTGAAGAGATCATCAAGTCCTCAGAGGACTAGCAAGATACATAAAAACATGCCTATCTAGCAGTTTTCATGCAATAAAAAAATACAGGAAATAAACGAAAAGACCAATCCGTACGAAAATACGACTATACACGACTGGAAGAACACTACGCCTAAGCGAACTGCTGGAGAAGAACAAGAGAACACGATATCACGATGTCAATGGACAACCACTCGAATACTCAAACCCTCGCCCTAGTGTGGACTCGAAGGTTGAACAACTACTAGCCCTCGCCCCTAGTGGACTCGCAGACTTGCCCTCGTCCCTAGTGTGGGACTCGCAGGTGTGAACCATATACTACTAACCCTCGTCACTGGTGTGGACTCGCAGGTGTGAACCATATACTACTAACCCTCTTCCCTGGTGTGGACCACAGATAGCTTACTAACTCTCGCCCCTGGTGTGGGCTCGCAAGTTAGCTTAACTACTAACCCTCGCCCCTAATGTGGGCTCGCAGATTAGCTTACTAACTCTCGCCCCTGGTGTGGGCTCGCAAGTTAGCTTAACTACCAACCCTTGTCCTAATGTGGACTCGCAGTTAGCTTCAAGATTTCAAGACAAGGAGGTAAAGCAGTTCCGATATGACTTATTCAATCCTATGACACGATGCGACTCAGTCCAAGTACAAGTGATACACGACACGACCCAATCACGATATACGAGAAAACCAATCCAAAATGAACTACGAAATTAACAAGAACTATATATATACAATATCCAATAGAACTACACAGATACTATAAACAAGAACTATATATACATATCCAATATGAACTACAAAGATAACTATAAACAAGGCTATATATATACTAGCAAGCACAATGTACAAATCACATATAAATAATTAACTAATAAACTGTATAATAATATAAATATGCATGTAAATAAACTGTAGAGGAAGGCAAGGTATCTTGCCTGGTGGCAGCGCGAAGAACCAATAATGTATCGCCAAATCACAAGTCAGAAAGTCCAAGCCATCACAACTGTCTCCGAAAGCTGAAATAAATGTTATCAACATTCTCAGAATAGTCAAATTAGCTAGGATTGCCTGTCCTTAAGTCCAATTCTGGACACAGGAGCAAAACGGTAATTTCGGGCAAAAACGATGTCCGCCGTTGGACCCGCTTTGCACCGAAAAGTGTGCCGGAGTCAATGGTCTCTAAAGTCGTCAAACTATATGTCTATGGATCCGATTTTCCGATACGAACCCAACCGTATGTCCAGAGTTGGATTTCGGCGGGCCGTGCACAAAATCGTCCGTTGAGTGGGACCGTGGGGCCCGCAAAACGACGTACGATTCAACTGTCTCAGAGTTGGACCAAACTTGGCATACAGGACCAGAAAAATGATACGGTCCTGATGGCGTAAGTTTTGTCTCGATCTGACGAGCGTGCACAAAGTAATTGAGAAATTTGCAAAGTGCACGATACGGTGAATTTCGACGGATACGCATCAAATTCGTCGCGCACACGCGACCAATTTGAATTCCGTCAAAGCCCACATGACCACGAAGCCGTTACGCAGCTTTCGATGCCTTCGGTTCGCGACCATGTCGCCCTGTTTGGCGGAACGCACGTCGTATCGACGAATTTTCTAAGTTTTGAAAACAGGTTTTATTAGATTTTTCCGATTTTCAACCCTATTTATTTTACTGTACATACTATTAAAAATACAACTAATGATGGGGTTTCCATCTCGGTTAGGTTGTCTAAACTTTTGTTCAATCGGTTTCTAAAAACTGTTAAAGAATGGATCAAAATCTGGCTTCCAATATGGGGTGGAGACTGTCCTGTTTTGCTTATTTGCAACAGGTTTTCGCCGATTTTTGGGCTTGGTTTGCGACGCGTGCAGTGCAAGATGAATTAAGATAATTGAAACGAAATGAAGGTGGTTGGTTTGGGTATATACCTGAGCAATTCGTTCGTGAAATGAACGAACGAAGTGGAAGTTATCGCGTCTCAAAGTTGGCGCGTCCGCTGCCACTTCCGCTGTTGCTGTTGCCCTGTTCCAGTGCTGAGTGCGCATTTTCCGGCGAACGTCGCCGTCGACTCCGACGTGCAGACGTCGGAGGTGGTCGTCCGGCGTCGGGGGTGGTCCTGGGTGGTCGCACGGTTTGGCAAGGTGCGGCTAGGGTTTGTGATTGTGTTTATTACTCTCTCGGCTTTTCTCGTTTACTATATATATCAGTGCTTTGCTCGTCTAACAGAACCGAGGCCTGGGTTTAGGCTCGGGTGAACTGAGATGTGTACGTGGGCCTGCTGCTCCTACAGGGAAAAAGGGTCGGTCTTGGGGTTGATTGTGGGCCGGGCTGGGATTAGTTTCCTGGGCTGGGTGTGTGTGGGCCTGGCCAATTGGTTTGGGCCCGAGTTGGTGGGGGTTCTGCTATTATAATTATTATTAGCAATTATCATACATGTATTTATATGTATATATATACACATGTATATATGTATATTTATACATACATGCCCATATACACCCTTATATATAATTATATATATATATATATATATATATATATATATATATATATATATATATATATATATATATATATATATATATTTTAAAACCAAGCGGCCGTGTCAAAGACACCCAGCCACTATATATATATATATATATATATATATATATATATATATATATATATATATATATATATATATATTCACATATACACATATATATACGCATATATTTATACATACACTAGTCAAAGCACTGATATATATACACATATATATATGTACATACAAATAATTATTTATACATACACTAGTCAAAGCACGCTACTGCACTGATATATATATACATACACTAGTCAAAGCACGCTACTGCACTATCATATATACGCATATATTTATACATACACTAGTCAAAGCACTGATATATATACACTTACATATATATGTATATATGAAATATATATATATATATATATATATATGAAAGCACATACATATATATAGTTAATTATATATACGCATATAGTTAATTATTACGGTGGATGACACTAGTCAAAGCACTGATATATATACACTTACATATATATGTATATTTATATATATAAACACACACATACACTATTATATATTTTTATATATACATACAAATACACTCATATAATTTTTTTATAAATACACACAATCCCATATATAATATATATACACATATATATACATATCATTTATAAAGTAAATGATTTAATAAATAAAGTAATTATCATTTAATAAAAACAAAGTAATATTAAAATAAAAATCCTAATAACAATTAAAATAGCCCAAAACTCGTTTCTGATGGATGTAACATGCACCCTACTTATATGGCCCCAGAAGGTCATACAAATTCTGTAAAGCCCTATTTAATAATAATAATATTACCTATAATCTACCTATAACAATATTTAGAAAATAATTATCAATTCCTAAAAATATACACGAAAATATTTGCATTTACCAAACATGTCTACAAGGTCGTATTTGGTTCCACTAAATGCCTATCTGGCTTGGATTTGACTTGGGCTTATTCTGGACAGGTTCGGTACAACCGGGTTCCCGAAAACTCAATAATATAATTAAATATTAAATAAAAACTTCGGTACGGGTTAAGTCGTAACTTAATCTGGTTTTCCTAGTTATGACACTCATATGGCTTGGCTTTCCCCTACCATGGCTAAACACTAGTCAAAGCACGCTACTGCACTATCTGTGCCATAATTTCTAATCGTTTTGTACTCCGAAACTCAACCATGGCTAAAGTCATCCACCGTAATAATTAACTAAAATAATTATTTATAAATTCTAAAATCACCATTTAAAACAAATAAATAAATAAAAATATTTTAAAAAAAATTCCAGGAAGGGAGGCTACAATATATGTACATATAATCATTTGAGAAATATATATTAACTAATTAACTTACTTCGTAGGCCCGTCCGTCCAAATCTCCATACGCGTCTCGTCCGGGGGAGCGCATGGAGGGTCGCTCTCACCTCCTGGCTGGGCAGGATCAGTCTGATCGCCGTCCTCCATATGCTCGGCGTCGGCTCTCCCCATGGAGCCGCCGGCAGGAGGAATGCTGGACGTGGGAGGAATGCTGGACGTGGGATCAGGAATGCTGGACGACGAGGGAAGAGTCGCCAACCTGCTGGAACTGCCCTGTCCTGGTAATGGACCAGAAACAGAATGGTACACTGGCGTACTCGGAGATGAAGATGAGGGTACAGAATCTGCATCCCCAGCCCGAGGCAGACGGGACTGCCTAACATAATATCCTCCGCGTCGTCCGGGTCTAGTCATACCTGATAATAACATATGACAATAAAACAAATATACATATTTATATGATAGACATCATAGATTTTTCAAAAATCTCATAGTCACAGATACAAGTGTCACTAAAGTGTCACAGATTTATATGATAAAAGTGTCACTAAAGTGTCAAATATGACGATAAAACAAACGTACATATTTAATCATCTTCTGAAAATTCATCTAGTTCATTTAGCTCATCTTCTTCTTCCTCCTCTACATCTTCACTTTCATCTGCATCTTCCTCTTCAGATAATTCTACTTCTTCTACACAATTAGATGTGTAATGAGGAACTTCCGTCGTGTCCACTTCTATAATATTTGTTACAAGAGGTAGTTTATCCTCCTGATAAGTTATATCGTCAACCTCAAAGGTATTTCTAGCTTTGGTCTTGCATAATGCCCACCAGTCCAACCTTGTTGTTCCCCGTTTAGGATAACTTGTGAAGTACACGAGCTGAGCCTGACTTGAAAAGACAAATGGTTTATAGGCTTGATATCGATTTATATCTACAAGACCGTGCTTATCTACTTTTCACCCTTGACCTTCAATCGGATCGAACCAATCACACCTGAACGACACAATCTTAGCAGGCACTATTCTATAACTATATGTCAGCTCCACAATCTCCCATAGGACACCATAGAAATCGTTGCCCGTATCAACATCTTTGTAGTTCGAAGATCTGATACACAAACAACTATTTTTTGTGGAATCGAGATCCACAAAGTTGTCTCTGATCGGGCAAGTTGTTGACTTGAAACTAAACCCATTAACACAGTAGCTTTGCCATATTTTTGCAGCATAAATTGGTCCCCTGGCTAGCATTCTAATAGACTCATTCTCAAGTCTTGCGTATGGACGATCGACCTAAATACCACAAAAAAATAAATTAATCTCATTCTCAAGTGCATATACAGAAAGGTAATTACAAAGTTCTCAAGTCTTACATATGCACTCAACCATGATGGAAAATAACGTCTCATTTCTTGTTCTAGTTCTTCTTCTGTTATGTGTGGCCTACCTGACCTCACATCATCATTAAATATGCTGAAAATAACATCGTTCAATTAATTTAATAGTATAATAATCAACACTATTAAAATAATGTAGACGTATTAGTTACTTATCCCTCCAGCTTCTCTACTTCATCATCATCGCAGTTGAGTAATACATACACCTGAGCAGCCCTTAGCTCATCATCGTTCAGATATCTCTTCTTCATTTTATCCGATGGCTTTCCTGGGGTATTGAATACCTTCAGTATTGTATCATTACATTCATGATCTCCGTCGTCGTTTCTGGAAGCTCTCGTTCTATTAGTTGCAACATGAGGCTTGAAATACATCGAACAAAAGTTTGTGATCTCCTCGAGAACATAGGCTTCACAAATAGAACCCTCGACCCGTGCCTTATTTTTCACCTTTCTTTTTAGGTGATTCAAATGTCGCTCGAACGGGTACATCCATCGATATTCGACGGATCCACCAACACGTGCCTCATAGGATAGATGAATCGGTAAATGCTCCATAGAGTCGAAGAATCCAGGAGAAAACACCCTCTCTAGCTTGCACAGTGTTACCGCAATGTCCTTCTCTTGCTTTTCTAGACGATCAACGAGCAATTTCTTAGAACAAAGATCCCTGAAGAATATGCTAAGCTCCGTCAATGGATCCCAAACTGCCTGCGGTAAGAATTTCCGAAATGTAATTGGAATTAACCTCTCCACGAATACGTGACAATCGTGGCTCTTTATACCCATTAATTTGTTTTCCTTCGGATCGACACATCTTTTCAGATTTAACACATATCCATCTGGAAATTTTAGGCCCTGGATCCACCGACAAAGTCTCACTTTATCCTCCTTGTCCAGTGAGAAAATTGACTTCGGCAGGAACTGTTTTCCATCCTCCTCTATCAAATGCAACGCAGGGCGTTTGCATATTTCTTCTAAGTCCAACCTGGCCTTGGGATTGTCTTTCATTTTTCTCTTTACGTCCATCACAGTATTAATTATGCTATCAAACACATTCTTTTTAATATGTATGACATCAAGATTATGTCTGATCAGATTGATACTCTAATATGGCAGATCCCAGAATATGCTCCTCTTTGTCCAGTTATGATCTCTACCAAATCTATCGCACTTGTACCCAGTTGTAGGATCTTCGATAGCACTTGGAAAATCTCTAACCTCCTCCCATATCGTGGCTCCGTACCACCTTGGCGGTGGATCACCCTTCTCTACAACGCCGGCACGGAATACATTCCTGTTCCTTCTGAACGGATGATCTTTTGACAGAAATTGCCAATGACAATCAAAGAAGCACGATTTTCCTCCGTGTTTCAAGCGTAAAGCCTTAGAACGGTCCATGCAATACGGACATGAGAGACGGCCATGAGTGCTCCATCCAGATAACATTTCATAGGCCAAAAAGTCGTTGATGGTCCACATAAGGGTTGCCTTCATCTGAAAATTCTGCTTCCTGGAAACATCGTACGTGTTAGCGCCTACTTCCTATAACCGATTTAACTCATCTATCGAAGGCTGTAAGTACACATCAATGTTCCTCTTGGGATTGTTCGGACCAGGAATTATAACGGTTAGAAACATGTACTGAGTTTTCATGCACATCCAAGGCGGTAGGTTATACGGAGTGACAATCACAGGCCAGCACGAATACTGGGATCCTGAAAGACCAAAAGGAGTAAAACCGTCATAAGATAGCCCCAACCTGACATTACGCGGATCTGAAGCAAAATCAGGATACACTCGATCAAAGTGCTTCCACGCTTCTCCATCGGATGGGTGATCCAACACTCCTTCAATCTGCTCGCATGTGCCAACTCATATTTTTGGTCATCTCTTTCACCATAAATAATCTTTGCAACCGCGGCATTAAAGGCAAGTAGTGCATTGAATCGGTCGGTCTTCTTGCACCGGTAGACATTCCTGTACTAGTGGTCTTATAGTGATCTGCACCACAAAATCTGCACACATCTGCGTTCTTGTCGTCTTTGTAGTACAGCATGCACCCATTGCGACAAGAATCGATTTTCTCGTATCCCATCCAGAGCGATCTCACCATCCTCTTAGACCGATAGAAGTCTTTAGGTAACTTAGCACCCGCCGGCAAGATCTCTATAATCAACTCCAACACTCGGTTGTAGCATTCTTGGGACATGTTAAAATCTGACTTAATGCTCAACAGTCTTGTATCCACCTCCAACGGTGAATGATGAGGACCAGGATACAATGGAGTCCTTGCATTCTCCAGCAACTCCATGAACTTTGCAGCATCGACATTCGGTGCCTCCTCAGCTGCATCATGAATGAAACTAGGTCCCGCAGCATCGAAAACCATGTTCATGCACCCGTCGTCGTATGCATGATTATCTGAAACAAAATTAGGTCCCGCATGCATATACGGCTCAACATAAGGCTCCGACTCTGATGCTAAAGACACAAATTCTCCGTGTACGGTCCACTGATAGTAATTAGGCGTGAAACCCCTCGAGTACAAATGATATGTCACTTCCACTTCTGGATAATATTTCACGTTATGATATTTCACACACGGACACTTAATTTTGGTGCCGTCTATGTACTGAGAGAACGCCTTAGCAAACTGCAGGAACTGCTCTACTCCCGCTATGTATTCATCCCGCACACCACACATATCATCAGGACGACGATTGTACATCCATGAACGATTCCGCAAGTAGTGATTCATATCCATTTGGAAATAATTCTGCAAAGATGGACACACATTATCCAATAGGCACAAATTCGTATTTTATGTCTTATTATGGGACACACATTAGTAGCGGACAGTTACTAATTAACATCAATTTTCAAGACTTGAATATAATGTCACCTACAACTGATATCTAAGACCCCATGACAAAGTCAAGTAGATCCCATAAATATAATGTCACCTACAACCGATATCTCATTCAGACACACTAGATTCGTTTCGATATCGTCAGACCATATAAATAATGTCACCTACAACCGATATCTAAGACCCCATGACAAAGTCAAAGACATTATTGACAAGACTTGAATATAATATCAACCAATATCCTAAGATACTACTTAGAATCCTAGGATACTATCTTAACTCTAACATATTAACTGGCTAACTTAGGATACTAAACGTATCCTCTAACATCTTATGTATCCTAGATATCCTAACATCTATCTCTAACACATATATATAGGAACTAGCCGCTGTCGCTGCCTATTGCAGCTGCTACTGCTGCAATTGCTGCCTAGCCGCTGTCGCAGGTGCACCCTGCATGCTGCTACCCTGCTGCCATGTACTGCAGCTGCCACTGCAGCTACTTGTAGCTGCTGTTGCTCCATCCTGCAGCCATTATGCTATGATCCCCCCTTCTATCACACATACTAACACCCTCACATCCCATATCCAAATTCCCCCTACATCACATACACTCACAAGCACTCAAACACACATACTCCTCTCTACAACACATAACACACTTAACTATCTCACTTCTCACTAACAAAACACACATACAAACTAACACCACTCTCAAGCACACTCACAAATGCACTACCACCTCAAGGCACTACCAACACACACATCAATATATATATATATATATATATATATATATATATATATATAAATATATATATATATATATATATATATATATATACACACAATAACCCCGAAATCAGTCCACATATATAATATATACCAAAATTCATGTATCCACCTACAAAAGTGACTTGTAGGCCAAAAATACATAGATACTAACACATGTATTCAAATGAAAACCACTTGGGACATCCTAACCATGGCTAATCTATTCTCTAACAGATACAAATTTGAAATTAGAAGACAAAATAGCTCATTGGGCATAAACCCATCCTAGCCACTCTCGGAATTTCTCTATGGGTGATATCAAACCCATCCTAACTTCCTAATGAGGACTCAAAAGAGCCTCAAAATTGAACCTATGGATTCCAAACACACACAATAGCTGTGTGTGTGTGTGTCTGTGTGTGTGTGTCCATGTGTCCGTGTGTGTGTCCGTGTGTCCGTGTGTGTGTGTCTCTGTGTGTGTGTCCATGTGTCCGTGTGTGTGTCCGTGTGTCCGTGTGTGTGTGTGTCTGTGTGTGTGTGTGTGTGGGAGAGAAGGAGGAGGAGGAGGAGTGTTAGGGTTTACCGGAGAGAAGGAGGAGCAGCTCGGATTGGGGGAGGAGGAGCTCGAGGAGGAGGAGCTCGACGAGGGGGGTTGGGGTCGCCGGGGGAGGAGGGAGTCGTCGGGGGGGGAGGGAGTCGCCGGAGGGGGAAGGGAGAATGAAAAATATGAAATTTTCGAGTGAGGGAGAAAAAGGAAACAGAACCGTGCCCTAAGTAAAAAAATTAGCGACGTCAACAGTTGACGTTGCTAAACGTCGCAACCTTTTAATATATGGCGACATATTTTAATAATATGTCGCTGAACGTCGCTATTCCACGACGTAATATATCTACTGTCGCTGAACGTCGCTATTCAGCGACGATTTGCGATGTCAATAGAAGGGAGTCGCTATATTACATATTTAGCGACGGTATTTTGTTCCGTCGCTAAACGACGTCGCTAATATAGCGTATTTTAGTAGTGGCTCTTACCCGTATTTTCTTCTCGTGGTGTTGGTGAACCTACAGCGACCATAGCGAAAACTTGTCCTTGTTGCTGCGATCTAACTGTTGGTGGAGCTGGTGGCTGTGGCATTGATCCTTCAGTGCATCTTTCAGGACAACCTGGGAGCTGGTGTTGATCGGAGCCGCAACATAAACAATGTTCTAGTCTTCGACGACAATTACTTTGAATATGTCCTTTCTTTTTTAAATAATGACAGATCGGAAGCTTCAGGCTCTGGTATGGGGATGCTCATGGTTGTTGATGCGTTGAGGAACGTCTCTCCGGTCCTCCGGACGTGGGTCGGTTTGCTGCTTCTGCTAAAATGGGATGCCTCTTCTCTATTGGTTTCCTCCCGAGTATGGCTACTTGTATCTTTGCTGCGCTACGAACTACGGCATGCATCGTGTGTGCTACAATCCCGGTCAACTATTGCAAATCAAAGTTTAGGCCTTAATGAAATCTTCTCGCTCTCTCCTCTTCTACTTGAACTAACGAAGGCGCGAATCTACTTAATAAGCGGCTGAACTCGGCATCATACTCGTCCATGGTCATCGTACCTTGGTGCAAACTTGTGAACTTCTGTTGCAACTCGAATTTGACAGAGGTTGGAAAGAAATGCTCATTGAAGAGCTTGCTAAATTCCTCCCAAGTTTGGTTGTTCCCCAAACTGATATTCCCACCAACGATGTGCAAGGTCCTCCAGTTGGAGTCGAATTGTTGATACCCAATTTTCCTTCGGTAACTCGAAAGCCTTGAGCATATTCTCTATCTTTACTAGCCAAGCGATGACTTCGTTTGGAGTCTCTGTTCCTTTGAAGGTTGGCGGCATCATATTTCGAAACTTGTCTATCGAACCTTTCTTGCTTGCTAGAATGTTTTGCCTTATAAGCTCATTTTGTTGACACGACATTTTCATCAGCTGCTGAAAGAATTGGTACATCGGCGGTACATTAGGTTGCTGGGGCTGTTTTTGAAGCGGCGCATCTGGAGTCTGCGGAGTAAACTGGGGAGGTGGTGGAATATCATCCCTTCGAAATCTTGAGGTGTGCATTTCACGCCCCAGAACCAGAATACTAGAGAGCGGGGGAATGACTCAGCCAACTACGTATTACGGGTAGATGAATACCGTATAATACGATCAATGCTGTCTAAAAGACAAGGCGGTGCATACTACATGAAAGTCTCACTATGGTCACTTCACATCTATTGTCTCAATCATTCAAACAAGAAACACTAATAGAGAACATCTGAGATAAAGCAGTAAGGCGTCCCAAATGCTTAGTCAAAATGTTCTTGACATCTGGCTTTACAAAACATAGCCAGATTATGTAGTAAAGTATACACAATTGTTATCAGCTGCAGCCTGACTTAGTTACAATTATGTAAAAGTAAGTACAAGACGATCCGATTAACATGTCGGTGCCAACGACAAAGTATAAAGTAAATAACAAAATGAGCGGGGAAGTAAGGAACCCACTCGTGTCCTCCTGCGATCATCCCTCTAGTATTGACCATCTTGGATGTTGAAGTAAGCTGAGTCCTCGGAGACCGGCTCTAAATTTGGCCATGCAAAACAAGATAGATTAGACCTCTAACAGCAAGTACCGCAAGGAAGCACGATATGAGGAATTAAAACCAGTAATAAGAGTATGATAATATGATATAGATCTCTGCTTGCTACGGGGATTCACATAACATCACGATACTTCGAACCAACCTCCCAACCAAACAAGGACAGAAGTTGGCCCGTCATGTCCTGACATTCTGATCATCTCAATTAGTTAACAGAGTAGGTAAAGTACACAAACAAAGCAATTTAAACGGCCATTCAACTACTACGGCTTGCTACTGTGAGTTCCATGTTACCCTGGAATCATACAATAAGGATTCCTCAATTCTTACTATGTACAAGCAAGGCTAGTCTACCAAATGAATCAATTGTGCCAATCATGAATTAGACGAGTTCCAGCGGGATGCCCGTCATCAATATACAATAAATAATATAAGCAGATACCGTTCCCTGCCCGTGTGGCAGATTTGCAGTATCTGTGGGAACCAGCCGACCTGTCGGGCACTACTAGTCCCAAAGAGGGCTGCCATGTAAGAACTCGGGAATCCATTCTTTCCATGCAATCATTATTTTATTTAACTTAGTAGCCTCTATGGATCATGGTCATTCATAATGAGTACTTCCGTACAAAGTACGATATGCCCAACTCCATAACGATACTCGTGCGGTTATGTTGTAGGTCTTACATAGCGTATTGCAACAATCAAAACTAACCACGGAATAATCATGCCTTGACAATAAAGTACACATGCTGCTTTTGTAAAGTAAATAAAATTGAAGCCTGCACGTGCCTGTATGCCAATATTCGGGATCGGCCAATCGATTGCAATAGTTCATAATTAAAATGAACGTGTCTCATTCATTCAATTCAATAAGACGACTAGCCAGTCTCTTAGTTCCAACTAGGAACGCATGATCAATTATTAATCAAGGTAACAATCAATGTTAATTAATGCCAAGATAACAATCAATGTTAATTAATGTCAACTCAGGACAGAATCAACCAAAAGGCATTATGGGCTAGAGTTCATGCGGCCCTAAAATTATTGGTTCATGCGGTTGGGGTAACATGCATATGCGGCTAAGAAATAACAAGTCTATGCGGCTGGCGATAGGGACCCTATGCGGCTCGGGTCTCGAACTCATGTGGCTGGGATTCAAGCTCATGCGGTGGGAACAGTAAAATCTCATGCGGCTGGGATAGCATGCGCCTATGCGGCTAGAACAGTGAAATCTCATGCGGCTGGGATAACATGCGCCTATGCGGCTAGAACAGTAAAATCTCATGCGATTGGGATAGCATGCGCCTATGCGGCTAGAACAGTAAAATCTCATGCGGCTGGGATAGCATGCGTCTATGCGGCTAGAACAGTGAAATCTCATGCGGCTGGGATAGCATGCGCCTATGCGGCTACGGGTAACTAAGTCCATGCGGCTAGGATAATCAATCGCCATGCGGCTCAGAATTTAGGCTCATGCGGCTGGAAAAGATGGAAGTTCATGCGGCTGCGGGACTGAATGCATATGCGGCAAGCAAGCTCATGCGGCCAAGACTGCTCATGCGGCCAGGATTGCTCATGCGGCCAAGCACTGTTCTTCTTCTCCAATTTTCGAGAACCGAACCATGGAAGCCATTGTTTCCAAGCTCTCCAAATCCTTCATTCCAAGCCCAAATTTGGACTTCCATAGGTCAAAATAGGGTAGAACGGAATTCTCTACAACATGGAACCATCAAAACTTGAAAAATAACAAAGTTACTAGATCAAAATCTAAAAAATCCGAAAATACAAACAAGTTTAGATCTACACAAAATGAGCCATGGAAATAGAAAATGCTAAGTACTAAAGAGACTTAAGATCAAGTAAGGAAGATGATGGAACAATAATACTGGATTTCCATCATGAAGCAAGTTGGCACTTGCCTATGCGGCTAGGTAGGTGGGGGAGAGTTATGGAGGATAAAGACGAAGAGTTAATGAGAAGGAAAAGTAATGAAGAGAGAGAAAGGGTTTGAGCTTTAAATTAAGAGGGGGTGGTGGTAGGTGGGCTCATGTTGAACCACCCAAGGCTGGAAAATAAACCAACTCAGGCCGAACCCAAAAGCAAAGTAAAAGCAGAAGTAAATGCAGAAAAATAATTAGCATGAAATTAAAAGAATTTAAATACAGAACAATACATGATAAATATTAAATAAATATATTCAAGCAGTACACGTATTTAAAATACGTATTCTGGGAACGGGAAGTGACATCTCTACCCTCCTTAGAAAAATTTTGTCCTCGGAATTTCAAATCCAAATAGGATTGAAACATCAGAACTAAACTAATCTAAGTAAAAACAATTTGAGCAAGCAATCATTTTACAATGTCAATAGCAAGTAACATATCTATATTTAATATTCTATGATATCAAGTAGTTCCATCCATAGGGTGACAAGCATAAAGAGTTAAGACAATCAAGGTATACTGATAGAAATATATCTTGTGAGTCAAACAGGTGCGGATATCGTGATCAGATATCATCTTCACGTTCCCACGTTGACTCTCCTAAAGAGTGATGACCCCCAGCAACCCGAACAAGGCTAATTATTCGGTTCTTGAGTATCTTCTCTCTTCGGTCCAAAATGGACACAGGCTGTTTCTCGTAAGACAGGTTGGTACCAACAACCAGCTCCGAATGATCAAGGATATGGCTTGGGTCCGATACATACCTACGTAACTGAGATATATCGAACACGTCATGCACCTCTCGTAACGGAGGTAGAAGGGATAAACGATAAGCAACATCGCCTACCCTATCAAGGATAACAAACGGGCCCACGTACTGCGGACTCAACTTCCCGCGAACGCCAAATCTAATGACCCCACGAGTAGGTGAGATCCGCAAGAACACGTGGTCCCCAAATGAAAACTCTAGCGGCCTACGATGCTGGTCCGCCCAATGACGATGCCGATCCTGCACAACTCGAAGTCGCTCTCTAATTCCCTTAACCACTTCAACTGTCTGAACAATCATTTCTGGGCCTAGCATCTTCCTCTCCCCGATATCGTCCCATACTATTGGCGACCTACACTTCTTACCATATAGTGCTTCGAATAGCACCATCTGGATACTGGCTTGATAACTGTTGTTGTACGAAAACTCGACTAAGTGTAGGTGGCTCTCCCAAGATCCTCCAAAATCTAGGGTAGAAGCTAGCAACATATCTTCCAAAGTCTGAATTGTTCTTTCTGATTGTCCGTCCGTCTGTGGATGGTAAGTCGTACTAAATCTTAACTTGGTACCTAAACTATGATGTAGACTCTTCCAAAAATGTGATATAAAATGGGTATCTCTGTCTGACACAATACTGACAGGAACTCCATACTGCCTGATTATTTGTTGCATATACAATTCTGCCAACTTTTCTATAGATTGCCCTACTCTAAACGGAAGAAAGTGTGCCACCTTTGTAAGCCGATCTACTATCACCTGTCACGACCCGCACCCACTGTGAGGGTACGAGTGCGTAACAACGCCTAGCCTACGCCGCAGTGTCGACGGTAGAATGCTGTTCTAGGTCACTATCTAACCAGCAACTCACGCAATTATATAATGTACTTGTCAAAATCTCAACTCCGAATGGAGGACAAGCATTGTTATAATGAATCTCAATCACAGTCTAAGAACGATATGATAGCACAGAAGATTAAAACTAAGACTAATAACAGAAATAAAACCAACAACTAATAATATAATCTCAAACAATCTCAACTACAAATCTCAACTTATATACAACTCCAGTTCTAAAACATGAAAGCTAAACAAACAACTAGCTAATCTCCCGATCACTCCTGAGTGTCGGGGCCAAAGGTAGCTAAGCCATCTCCACAGTAATATGTAGGGCATGTGTCCTCAGGGCAATCATCTGTAAAATTTTCAACAGGTCCAGTCAGGACAGGAACGAGTACAACTCATCAAGAAATCCCAATTAAATGACAGAGAACTATAAAGCAGTTATAAGCAGTTATATTGATGAAACATGACAGTTTTATACATGTAATGATATAGAGAGCAGTTAAGGTACAAGGAAAGGAAAGTAACTAAAACAAGAGAAGAATGATGGCAATGAAGACTGTAAAATAAATCTAGCTGAACTAAGGTAACATAATAAGTCCAGATAGTAAATGTAAACAAGTACAAAATCCAAGTAAATCCAGACAACATGAATCTGATACCAGGTGGTTCCAGTACAAGATGAGTCCGGTATAAGGTGAGTCCAGTTGGTGATCAAAGGTTCCAAGGTGAGTCCAGTCTATACTCTAACAGTGTGTTTTAAAATATCGGGATCGACATATGAACGACTGTAGGTAATACGGCACACCGCACACTCGGCCAAGTGTGGGATGGCTATCGTTCCAGTATAATTCCAAGGGAGTGGTTCCAGTATTTGGGTATGTTCACATGCCTATTCCAATATTTCCCCGCCCAGCAAGTACGACTGAATCCATAATCCGACACAAAATAGGTATAAGTCCAACCAGTACACGAATGGTTCCAGTAAATGATTCCAGGGTGGTTCCAGTAGGTGGTTCCAGTAGGTGGTTCCAGAATAGAGGCCAGACTTAAATAAGTGAGTGTCGCATGAAATGGATCCAGTAATATCAAATCGTGTTTGAAACAGAGAATCAGATAGAACTAGCTACAACTGAAATATAGTAAACGACAAATAAATAGAAGAACTATCAGAGAATGTACTCGCCTGCTACTCTGAAAAGAGTAGTGTAATATCAGATGTCTGCACCGGAGTCACAATGTCCTAAACAGAGTAATATGGGTTATAATATGTTTAAAATAAGACAGATGATGTTTATGATGCAATCTATATGATTTCTAAGCCAATTTAGGTTAAAGTCAAACTTGGTCAACTCTGGGTCAAACCAAGTCAACATTTAGTCAACTAGGTCAACAACAAGACTATCTTGGTCAACTACCTATTCACCAAGTCAACAAGTCAATATTGGTCAACCTGTCCAAGTATAGGGTATTAGGTTACTAGACTACAAGGCCAACTAACCAATTCATAACATATCCATCCTACTAACTAATCCTCAACTCTAAACACTCACCCAAGGACACTCGGCCTATATCTATACTAAAATATCAAATAACCTATATATATATATATATATATATATATATATATATATATATATATATATATAAATTACTCACATAGATATACCCTTGTATCTCAAACATACCCCACATTAATACCCTCATTTATATATCCATATACCCTCAAAACGCATGTTTCTACATAGGCCTAGTATTAGCCTAACATATAAATCACTCATACCCTTACCTATATCTGATAACCCATGGACCCTCATGTAATCCTTCTAATACACTCACACACACACATAGCCTCAATATCTGTAGCACCCAGTTTCTAAAATAAGGGTAAATTTGAAATTTTATAATTTTAATTATTTAATAATGATATTTAAACCATGTTATGATTTTTAGTGATTTTTAGTTAATTTTAAACTATTTAAAATCACGACTTGTGATTTTGGTGATTGACTAGTGTAACTCTAGAGTTTGCTGAGCCTAGAGACTAACCATGACCAAGGGAGCCTAGTCATGTGATTAGGATGACTAATTATAACTTTTTAGCCTAGGGGTATTTTGGTCATTTTGGTCATTTTGGCAATTTTGTGAAATTGTAAATTGTATTAATTAAATATTGTGCTAAGCTATTAGTTAGGGCTTGACCTAGAAGTTGAGCCTAATCTAGATAATAGTCATGACCATAGAGGCTAAGTTAGATGGTTTCAACTAAGTAATCATTTAGGTTAATATCTAGATATTTGTTAATAGGATATTTTAGGCTAAAGGTTAAGAATGGTTACTTTAATTGTGAGCCATTAGATTGCCTAGAATTTGTTGGAGAAGCCTTAGCCACTCATCCTAAACCCTAACCCTAACCTAATGGCAGCCATCACACTCCCCCCCCCCCCTCTATAAATACAACCCATTAATCATTAGCATTATTTTTAATCATTTGAATTGCCTCTTTTAGTGTTCTTCCTCAACTCCTCCCCAAATATCCAAATCAAGTCCAAATTGAGCCTAGTCTTTTGCATTGGACTCCCCTACAGTAGAGGGTGACCTTCAGGAGCCCGAGGAGCATCTAGCTCAGTAGAGGGTGCCTAGCCTATTCTAGTCTAGTCTAGTATTTACAGCTTTCAGTTTGTATCGGATTGTTCCGATTGTTAGTTGAGACTTAGTTATATTTCAGGACTTGTATTTATTTGTGTTGGACATCTACTTTATGTGGTGTGATAACTCTATTTATATTCAGTTCCTTTCTTTCATCTGATTCCATATCGTGCTCTATCTTTCCTAGACTTGTGATTGAGATATAGAGTTGAGATGTTATATTATACCTCCGTGCGGAGATGATACGTTTATATCATATTGTTGATAGATGTTAGATGTTATAGACGAACTATACAGCGTTCTACTGCCGACACTGCGGCGTAGGCTGGACGTACCCACGTTCTCGTGCCCTTCCTCAGGGTGCGGGTCGTGACACGTTTTTGTGGTGGCCCATGCAGGTCTGAGTCGCAACTAGTATGATTTCATAGTGATGCTCGACTTAGAGTGCTGCTACGAGCCTGCTGTTAGGATATAGGATTAGGCAGTATATAGGAGTTACTCAATCACATTTTAGGAAAAACTCTGATCTTTTGATTACCATGACAACTCTTGTAACTGAATTTAATTATCCTTCCTTGATTTTCCTTATCATGTGCCATATCGATCTCCTTGTTTCAATCTGTCCGCAGGATGCCGCTTACTCGTTCTCAGGCAGCAGGGCCTAGTACAGTTCCAGAGAGGTCAGATCCGGGAGGTCTTCCACCTCCGGCTACGGGAGTAGCAGCCGAAGAGAGGCAGTGATGCCTTAGGGGTTAGTTCCAGTACAGGGCCAACCAAGCGCCCTCACATACAGCAGAGGCCAGTTCAGCAGCCGTTTCAGGGCCAGGGACATGTACTTCATCAGCAGGCACCCAGGCAGCAACAACCTTCTACATGTGACTTCTGCAAGAGGCAAGGTCACCGATGGAGCGACTGCAGGAAGAGGCAGGGCATGTGTTTACTTTGTGGTTCAGCAGAGCACCAATGTAGGGATTGTCCCAGGAACAAGGCACCAGTGACTCAGGCAGTAGCAGGAGCTAGAGCTCCGACAGGGCAGCAGACGGGACCACCGTTGCAGACTCAGCAGCAGAGGTTTGCCCAACATCAGCAACAGGCCAAGGGAGGCCAGTAGGGGCGAGCTTTCGCCATGTCAGTCGAGGATGCACAGGCAGAGGGAGAGCTGATAGCAGGTTCCAATCTTTTCGATTCTATTTCCGCGTTTGCTCCCTTATAACTGTCTTAAAATTCGATTCTATCCGTACCTGGTAGTTGATAAATTTTGTTCGGATTGTTTATTGTGATTTATTTTCTTCTGAGATAAGTCGTATGGGCTAGGTCGTCTCGATTATGGGATCTAAAATCTTCTATAGTCATGATAGCTGGCATAGTGAGGACACATAGTCAGATTTTGGACGTACTTCTCGGGTGTGGGAATTTAAGGTTTTTGCGGCCAAGCATGCGACAATGCAAAAATTTTAAATACCATGATTCTAGAGGTATGTACCATAGTCAAGGACTCTGTGAATATCGTAGCCTTGCTCACTAGCATGACGAAGATTCTGAGTATCATGATTTTGGACAGACGCATATGATTATCGGACTGTATGTTGAGACTGTGATTATTGTTGGGGGTTTGACCTAGAAGGAATACGACCATCTAAATTTCGAGGACGAAATTCTTCTAAGGAGGGTAGACTTATAGCACCCAGTTTCTAAAATAAGGGTAAATTTGAAATTTTATAATTTTAATTATTTAATAATGATATTTAAACCATGTTATGATTTTTAGTAATTTTTAGTTAATTTTAAACTATTTAAAATCACGACTTGTGATTTTGGTGATTGACTAGTGTAACTCTAGAGTTTGCTGAGCCTAGAGACTAACCATGACCAAGGGAGCCTAGTCATGTGATTAGGATGACTAATTATAACTTTTTAGCCTAGGGGTATTTTGGTCATTTTGGCAATTTTGTAAAATTGTAAATTGTATTAATTAAATATTGTGCTAAGCTATTAGTTAGGGCTTGACCTAGAAGTTGAGCCTAATCTAGATAATAGTCATGACCATAGAGGCTAAGTTAGATGGTTTCAACTAAGTAATCATTTAGGTTAATATCTAGATATTTGTTAATAGGATATTTTAGGCTAAAGGTTAAGAATGGTTACTTTAATTGTGAGCCATTAGATTGCCTAGAATTTGTTGGAGAAGCCTTAGCCACTCATCCTAAACCCTAACCCTAACCTAATGGCAGCCATCACACTCCCCCCCCTCTATAAATACAACCCATTAATCATTAGCATTATTTTTAATCATTTGAATTGCCTCTTTTAGTGTTCTTCCTCAACTCCTCCCCAAATATCCAAATCAAGTCCAAATTGAGCCTAGTCTTTTGCATTGGACTCCCCTACAGTAGAGGGTGACCTTCAGGAGCCCGAGGAGCATCTAGCTCAGTAGAGGGTGCCTAGCCTATTCTAGTCTAGTCTAGTATTTACAGCTTTCAGTTTGTATCGGATTGTTCCGATTGTTAGTTGAGACTTAGTTATATTTCAGGACTTGTATTTATTTGTGTTGGACATCTACTTTATGTGGTGTGATAACTCTATTTATATTCAGTTCCTTTCTTTTATCTGATTCCATATCGTGCTCTATCTTTCCTAGACTTGTGATTGAGATATAGAGTTGAGATGTTATATTATACCTCCGTGCGGAGATGATACGTTTATATCATATTGTTGATAGATGTTAGATGTTATAGACGAACTATATAGCGTTCTACCGCCGATACTGCGGCGTAGGCTGGACGTACCCACGTTCTCGTGCCCTTCCTCAGGGTGCGGGTCGTGACAATATCTAACCTCTATCTCTCACACACAACTCCACACTGTTTAATTCCCATACACTCAGCTCCTAAGTTGACCATATACCAGTCACTCCTATTCATACATATAGGGTATACTATGACCCAACCTAAACTCAGCCCCAGGACTGAGAACAGCCCCAACTAATGCAATGCAAGCCCAGCCAAGCCAAATCAGGCCTGCTGTTACAAAGCCAAGCCCCAGCCTGCTCTCTACTGCCCTGCAATGCAAAGCCAGGCCAGCCAAGCTACTGCTGCCATGCAAATGCTGCTAGCTGCTACAAATACAAGCCAAGCCTATCCTCAATACTACATAACCTCTCTCCTAACCACAACTATATCTATTACCTGCCTAGCCCCCAATACCCCTCTCACTTTCTATATAACATCTATCTATCTAACCTCAAATATCTATCACTCTATCTATCACATAACAACACACTACCTATCAAGACACACACTCTCACAAGACACAAAGACACACACTCTCTTCCCAAAATGCCTACTGCCCTGTACTGCTGCTATGGCCTGCTGTTGCTCTCTTCCCAAATCAAGTCCCAGGAGCTAACCCCTCGGGATCCAACCCAATACCAAGGCTACCCTCGAAATCAGGCTTAACTGATACTATATCAGCATCAAGACTGAACCCACTGCTAAAACTCAAGCCACTACCTTCCTCTAGCTCCAAATTTGTAAGACAACCCTCTACTCCTTTAACTCCCTAATACCCTCCCTATGGCAGTACAACCAAAGTAAAGAAAATATAAGTAAAATGAATGAGGAAAGGAAATCTGGAAACCTACTAAATATCATTCTCAGACACAATTTTCTAACTAACATGTGCGTGTTGACAGGAATTAAAACCAGTGTTGTGTGTAAATAACAATGGTGTCAAGTGAGTTTCTTGTGTCAAATAGGAAAACAGAGAATAGAGTTCAGTTTTAGACATGTGGGTGTGTGGATGTGTGTACTGCCAATGTGTGGTGTATGGTACATATGAGGGTTTAGGTAGTGCAATGTGTGTGTGGGATATGAACCAATCTTAGGAAATTGTGTGTGTTGAACATGGAAAACAATGCATCCATCTCAGGTTACAGTTTGTACCAACCGTGTGAAAGTGTACATGTGTGTATAGGTGCTAAAAATTAGTTTTTTGTGTGTGGGTAAGTGACAAGGCAGTTAAGACAACCAAACTAAATTCGAAAAAAACCAATTCTCCAATGCCAACCACAAACCTTAACATGTTTAGCTAATTTCAGATGTGTGCAGGTGCATTCCTCACTGAATTGAACGCACAAATCAACAGCTAACCTACCTTCGATTCTCAGACATCAAAAATCAGTTTTCTGTATCAAACATTTTCAAAAACCCAATTTCGAATCCAAAATTGAACCCAAATGCACATCCTATGAACTCAGAGATGTAAGCTTAATTCTCAGGCATGTACATACATATAGACATTATAAAATGGATATCAATTACATTATTTAATATTTAAAATAGTGAATCAAATCCCAGTTTTAATCCCAACTGAAAACTTCGACTGATACATAAACTTTCCCATTTCAAAAACTAAAATCAAACCATTGAATTTAACAAACAGGCATGTAGGTGTGTGTACCATGTGTCATGTGTCTAGGGGGTATGATTCGTGTCCACTAGAGTGGACACGAAGTGTCCAAACGAAATAAAACATTATAACAGAATTACACAGTGAGGACTGGCTCGTGCACGCGTGCCGTGTCCTCGTGCACACGACACGAGTCAAACCAGGACACGAAATCGTGCACCTGGGTTCGCCACATATAGGGCTAGGGTTCCATCACCCTTTACCATGTTATCGTGTCGCCGTGTCGAAGTTACAAGTGGGTATCAGTGCGGAAAAATGAGCGCACACAGCAGCTCGTGCGCGGCCCATGCGACCAGTACGAGGAGGATTTCTCCTCGCACACTGCACCATATGGCCCCAAATTTTGGGAGAGCCATGTCAGTCAGTGCCCTGACATCCTCCCAAAATTTGGTGTGTCCTCGTGTCCGATACAAGGAGAAAACCAGCCCGTGATACAGGATACAGTATATGGTTCAGTCCCCGCGTGTTCGTGTCCCCGTGTGGACACGACACGACACCAAAATTAGGAAATAATAACAAAAATCATTAAGCAAGCCCTAGAGCTAAGATTCTATTCAAAAACATTTCAAAAATCAGAACAAAAAGTTGGTTGAGGCATTACATCAAACACCTAGTCTATCAAATGGATACATGTCCGATACGGATACGAAACTGATACGAATTGTGCCCAAATTCCAGGGACAGCTAGGGGACTCCTAGATCTAGCCCTAAATGCAAAGAAAACAAAAATATAAATCAATATGAGGAGTTTTACCTATAGGTGCAAATTGCAAGAAAAGGCTCCAAATGGGGGGTGTTCCTCTTGATGGCCAAATGCTCCAAATGAGCCCAAAACTGAGATTAACCTCCAGAATTATAAAATATACAGAAATTAGAACCTATTGCAAAAGACTAGGATTAAAAAGGAATTAAAATAGATTTATGGGGATTTTTGGAAGGGGAACAATACCTCTCTTTTCCAATGTGTTGAAATAATAAAAAAAGAGGCAAGCCCTAATCAATAAGTGTTTATATAGGGTGGGGATCCTTATGTGGCTGGTCACTTAGGGTTTGGTTAGGGTTAGGGCTTCTAGTTATGGGCCATGGGCCAAGTCATAAGTCATTAAGTCATGAAATCATAAGTCATTTCATTAAACCATAAATCATGAAATGATTTCACTCAAACTAATCCTCCTATTCCAAAATTAGTCTCTAATGACTAAAAGTAGGTTAACCTAAGTTAGACTAGGGTTACCATGGCTAGGGTTAGATTCTAGGCTAGTCCACTAGGTCTCAACAAGTCAAAGTCAAACTAGAATTCACCAATTCATTAAATTAATTAAAAATTCAAATAAGCCAAAATGACCAAATTACTCCTAGGCTAAAAATGATAATTAAAATATTCTAATGACATGGTTAGGCTCTAGGTTATGCAGTCACTAGGGTTTCACTGACAGCACATCAAAATCACAAGTCATGACTCAAAGCAGCTTTTAAATAGTTTAAAAATTATTAAAAATTACCAAAACTCATAATATGAATTAAATATCAATAATAATTATTATAATTATAAAATTTCAAAAATACCCTCATCTGGAAAACTGGGTGTTACAATCCTACCTCCCTTAGAAAAATTTCGTCCTCAAAATTAAATAATCGCACCCTTCTAGGTCAAACCCAAACAATCAAAGTCAAGAGATAATCATTCAAACAAAATCTTACTGGTCATGATTCTACAGTCTCGAACAGGGTAGCTTTACCACTTGGCGATCTCGGTAAACCGGTCACAAAGTCCATTGTGATGTGTTCCCACTTTCATTCTAGAATAGGAAGCGGTTTCAATAATCCAGCTGGCCTCTGCTGTTCTGCCTTCACTTACTGACATATCATGCAACGAGAAAGGAATTTAGCTATTTTCCTCTTCATTCCGTTCCACCAGAATTGCTGCTTGATATCTTGGTACATCTTGGCCCCTCCAGGGTGTATAGAATACTGAGAACTGTGAGCTTCTGTCATAACCTCCTGTCTGATATCTCCACTAGGCACACATAGACATGATCCAAACCTAAGTGTACCATCTTCATGAATCTTTATCTCCTTCCTGAGTCCTGACGCATATTCCGCCCTGAGCTTCTGAATCCTTGGGTCTTGTGCCTGAGCTGTCTTGATCTTATCTACCAAGTCGGATTGAACTTGTAGACTTGCTAGAATTCCTACATCACTAGGAAGTATAACTTCGATGCCCATCTCCTGAAGGTCTTCTAAGATATGCTTCTGTGTTGTCAACATAAATGTACCGCCTCTCCTGCTAAGAGCGTCTGCTACCACGTTAGCCTTGCCTGGATGATACTGAAGCTCCACGTCGTAATCCTTGATCAACTCCAACGATCTTCTCTGCATCATGTTCAGTTCCTTCTGAGTAAAGATGTACTTCAGACTTTTGTGGTCTGTGTACATGTCCACTCGATCGCCGTACAAGTAATGCCTCAATAGCTTCAAAGCAAATACTACTGTCGCCAACTCTAAATCATGAGTTGGATAATTCTTCTCGTGGTCTCGAAGTTGCCTAGACGCATACGCTATCATCTTCCCATGTTGCATGAGGACATATCCAAGTCCTTTTTCTGACGCATCACAATATACAGTAAAACCTCCGGGTCCAACCGACAATGTCAGAATAGGTGCCGATATCAACTTCTGCTTCAAATTCTCAAATAATGACTGACATTCTGCCGACTAGAAGAATGGCACATCCTTCCGTGTCAAGCGGGTCATGGGTGCTGAAAGTCTTACAAAATCTGATACGAACCTTCTGTAATATCCTGCCAATCCCAAGAAACTCCATATATCTGCTACGGTCTTGGGTACTGGCCAACTCTCTACTGTTTCTACCTTCTTGGGATCCACTGCTACTCCAGCTCCTGATATAATGTGTCCCAAAATTGAAATGTGATCTGTCCAGAACTCACACTTGCTGAGCTTGACATACAACTGGTTCTCTCTCAGAACCTGTAACACTTTCCTGAGGTGGTCTTCATGCTCATCTTCACTAGCAGAGTATACGAGAATGTCGTCAAAAAACACAACGATAAATTGATCTAAGTATGGCATAAAGATACGGTTTATCAAATCTATAAATATTGCTGGAGCATTGGTCAAACCAAACGGCATTACCAAGAATTTATAATTTCCATACTTCGACCTGAACGCTGTCTTGGGAATATCCTCCTTCCGAACCCTCACTTGATGATACCCTGAACGAAGATCTATCTTGGAGAAAACTCTAGCTCTGCTCAACTGATCAAATAAGTCGTCGATCCTTGGTAGTGGGTACTTGTTCTTTACTGTTGCCGCATTAAGCTTCTTGTAATCGATACATAATTTGGATGACCCATCCTTCTTCCCCACAAGTACCACTGGTGCTGCCCATGGTGATATGCTAGCTTGGATGAACTTCTTCTCTTTCAGTTCCTCTATGTGCTGATATACCTTGGCCTGCTCTGAATCTGCCATTCTATAAACTCGATCTGATATCGGTTTAGTTCCAGGTGTCAATTCTATACTGAACTCAATATCTCTAACCGGTGGTAGACCTGGAAGTTCTTCGGAAAATACGTCTAGAAACTCTTCAACTACCTTCGGTACTAGAACTTCTTCTATTGCCGTTACTACTCCCTGCTCTTGTTGAGTTGCCACTGTTCTGACTAAGGTGAACCACTTCATGCCTGAAATATCAAAAGATACACTCCTTCTACGATAATCTATTGTCGCATGACTGTCTTTCAGCCAGTCCATATCTAAGATAACGTCGAAATTTCCAACAGGAAATTCTATCAATCTGGCGGGTAAGGAATGCCCGCAAACTACAATGCTACACGCTAGAATAACTCTACTAACTCCTACGAGCCCATTACCAGTGAGTACATTCAACCTCCCTGGCAATGCCTCAAACTCCATTCCTAGCCGTGTCGCAAATTGTGCAGATATAAATGAGTGTGCTGCTCCCGAATCAAACAATGCTACTGCTGGATATGAGGCGACGAGAATGTTACCTGCCATAACATCTTCCGATGCCAATGCCTCTTCCAATGACAGAGTGAATGCCTGTCCTCGACCTCCTTGTTGGTTCCCATGCTGCGGCCTAGCCTGGTGCTGCTGCTGGCCCCTACCTTGGTGATGCTGGTGTGGTCTTTGTTGTTGCTGCATCGACGGTGCCTGCTGCCGAAACATCTGAGCCTGCGACATGAACGGACGTTGTGCCAACGGTCTCACTACCACCGCTGATCCTCGATACTGGCCTGCCCCTGGTGTTGACAGAGCAGAAAATTGTTGTACTGGTCCTCTTGACCTCGAATTCATGGGACATGTGGAAACCCGTTGATCCAGACTTCCACATATCAAACATTGCCCGTTCAATGTCCGATACACATCTCTAGTGTGCCCTGCCATCCCACAATAAGTGCAGCCCGCTGGGGGTTGCTGGTTCTTCTTCTGATGTTGTTGTTGCTGCTGCTGCTGCTGCTGTCTTATTGGTGGTGCTGGCCCTCGCATTGCCACATCGTGAATGCGAATGCCAGAAGATGGTGCTGTTGTTCGGGGCACTACTCCCCCTCCTCCTTCAATCTGACTGTGGGATCTCTTCTGACCTCCAGTCCTTGCTGTAATTCTCTGAATGGTGATCTCATGCCTTCAAGTTGTCGTTAATACTTCATCAAAAGTCTGGTAATTGTGTCCTTCTATCAATTACAAGAGCTCAAGATGAAACCCTTGTTAGAACCTCATAGCCCTCTGGCTCTCCGTTGCTACCATCTCTGGGGCGAACCCACTCAATCTGCAGAACTTCACTGCATAAGCATCTACTGTCTTGCCGCCTGCTTGAGGTTGATAAACTTCTGTTGTAGCTCAAACTGTGCCACAACTCCATAGTACTTCGTCTTGAATCTTGCAGAAAAATCGTCCCAAGCAACGGGACGTCTGATGCCCACTTCCTCTGATTCCCACCAATCACGTGCGAGATCCTGAAGTAACAACTTTATTTGATCCACATGTTCTTATGCTGGCACCTTAGCTGCTGTCAAAATAGCCTCAATATTCTTAAGCCATGCATCTGCTGAGATGACATCTTCCGTGCCCTCAAAACGGTGGGGGTTGTACTTGCAAAATCTGGTTGATGCTCCTGAATCTATCATTGTCCCTCTTTTCAAAGCCGTCTGCAACCCTTGGTTGAGTAATACGTTCTGCTCTTGCAACTGAGCGTGCATGCGCTGCTGGGCCAACATCTGATGTTGATGAGTAGCCATCATCCCTCTCATGATCTCCAGAAGGGTCGGTGTGTCCACTTCCACAGGGGTAGGTAGAACTATTGGCGTTGTTGGAACCTCCGGATACTGCGGTCCAGCTGCTGGTTCCACTATCACTTCTTCTTGGATAGTCTCTTGAGGTAGTACTAGCCCTTGTAGCTGACCAACCTGGTCATGTTGTCCATGCTGCCCTTGTTGTTGCTGTCCAGTTCTGATAGATGCAGACGAGGTGCCCCTAAGGAAAGGGACAATAGAGCAATCAAACGACCGGACATGATGGATCTACGAAGTCGAAGGATACTAGAATGTCAAGCTAGGGTTGAGAACAACGAATCATGAGATCAAGAGGGAACATGTATGATTGAGACATCCTATTAAAACACCCTACAAGTCTGAAATCAGACCTGCATGGGCCACCACTAAAACCTTGTTAAGCCCCAGAACCAGAATACTAGAGAGCAGAAGAATGACTCAGCCAGCTACGTATTACGGGTAGATAAATATCGTATAATATGATCAATGTTTTCTAAAAGACAAGGGGATGCATACTACATGAAAGTCTCACTATGGTCACTTCACATCTATTGTCTCAATCATTCAAACAAGAAACAGTAATAGAGAACATGTGAGATAAAGCAGTAAAGCGTCCCGAACGCTTAGTCAAAATGTTCTTAACATCTAGCTTTACAAAACATAGCCAGATGATGTAGTAAAGTATACACAATTGTTATCAGCTGCAGTCTGACTTAGTTACAATTATGTAAAAGTAAGCACAAGACGATCCGACTAACATGTCGGTGCCAACGACAAAGTATAAAGTAAATAACAAAACGAGCGGGGAAGTAAGGAACCCACTCGAGTCCTCTTGTGATCATCCCTCTAGTATTGACCATCTTGGAGGTGGAAGTAAGCTGAGTCCTCGGGGACCGGCTCTAAACCTGGCCATGCAAAACCAGAGAGGTTAGACCTCTAACAGTAAGTACCGCAAGGAAGCACGATATGAGAAATTAAAAGTAGTAATAAGATAATATATTAATATAATATAGATCTCTGCTTGCTACGGGGATTCAACTACTACGACTTGCTACTGTGAGTTCCAAGTTATCCTGGAATCATGCAATAAGGATTCCTCAATTCTTACTATGTACAAGCAAGGCTAGTCTACCTAATCAATCAATTATGCCAATCATGAATTAGACGAGTCCAAGCAGGACGCCCGTCATCAATATACAATAAATAATATAAGCAGATACCGCTCCCTGTCTGTGTGGCAGATTTGTAGTATCTGTGGGAACCAGCCGGCCTGTCGGGCACTAATAGTCCCAAAGAGGGCTGCCATGTAAGAACTCGGGAATCCATTCTCTCTATGCAATCATTATTTTATTTAACTTAGTAGCCTCTATGTTAAGTGAAATCCTATACCGTGGATCATGGTCATTCAGAATGAGTACTTTCATACAAAGTACGATATGCCCAACTCCACAACGATACCCGTGCGATTATGTTGCAGGTCTTACATAGCGTATTGCAACAATCAAAACTAACCACGGAATAATCATACCTTGACCATAAAATACACATGCTGCTTTTGTAAAGTAAATAAAATTGAAGCCTGCACGTGCCTGTATGCCAATATTCGGGATCGGCTAATCGATTGCAATAGTTCATAATTAATATGAACGTGTCTCATTCATTCAATTCAATAAGACGACTAGCCAGTCTCTTAGTTCTAACTAGGAACTCATGATCAATTATTAATCAAGATAACAATCAATGTTAAATAATGCCAAGATAACAATCAATGTTAATTAATGTCAACTCGGGACAGAATCAGCCAAAAGGTATTATGGGCTAGAGTTCATGCGGCCGTAAAATTATTGGTTCATGCGGCTGGGGTAACATACATATGCGGCTAAGAAATAACAAGTCTATGCGGCTGGGGATAGGGACCCTATGCGGCTCGGGTCTCGAACTCATGTGGCTGGGATTCAAGCTCATGCGGCAGAAACAGTGAAATCTCATGCGGCTGGGATAGCATGCGCCTATGCGGCTAGAACAGTGAAATCTCATGCGGCTAGGATAGCATGCGCCTATGCGACCAGAACAGTGAAATCTCATGCGGCTGGGATAGCATGCGCCTATGCGGCTATAACAGTAAAATCTCATGCGGCTGGGATAGCATATGCCTATGCAGCTACGGGTAACTAAGTCCATGCGGCTAGGATAATCAATTGCCATGCGGCTCAGAATTTAGGCTCATGCGGCTGGAAAAGATGGAAGTTTATGCGGCTGCGGGACTGAATGCATATGCGGCAAGCAAGCTCATGCGGCCAGGATTGTTCATGCGGCCAGGATTGTTCATGCGGCCAGGGGACTTGTCGCATGAAAACTCATGCGGCCAAGCACTGTTCTTCTTCTCCAATTTTTGAGAACAGAACCATGGAAGCTGTTGTTTCCAAGCTCTCTAAATTCTTCATTCTAATCCCAAATCTGGACTTCCATAGGTCAAAATAGGGTAGAACGGAATTCTCTATAACATGGAATCATCAAAACTTGAAAAATAACAAAGTTACTAGATCAAAACCCAAGAAATTCGAAAATACAAACAAGTTTAGATCTACACAAAATGAGCCATAGAAATAGAAAATGTTAAGTACTAAAGAGACTTAAGATCAAGTAAGGAAGATAATGGAACAATAATACTGGAGTTCCATCATGAAGCAAGTTGGCACTTGCCTATGCGGCTAGGTAGGTGGGGGAGAGTTATGGAGGATGAAGAAGAAGAGTTAATGAGAAGGAGAAGTAATGAAGAGAAAGAAAGGGTTTAGAGCTTTAAATGAAGAGGGGGTGGTGGTAGGTGGGTTCATGTTGAACCACCCAAGGCTGAGAAATAAACCAATTCAGGCCGAACCCAAAAGCAAAGTAAAAGCAGAAGTAAAATGCGAAAAAATAATTAGCGTGAAATTAAAGGAATTTAAATACAGAACAATACATGATAAATATTAAATAAATACATTCAAGCAGTACACGTATTTAAAATACGTATTCTGGGAATGAAAAGTGACAGTGCGGATGCGGCTGATTGCTCTCTTGAGCGGGTTAACCTCCAAATGTTTGCGGAGTTCCATCAGCAGGTGTCACAATGACAATTGGTGGAGTGTCAACAGGAGTTGTACATCCATCTTGTGGATCCATTATCTGTATAAAAGGAAAACCGTTAGCCGAGGACGGATTCAAGCAGGATGCAAGTCAAAAAAAAATTTCGAAGTCAAACTATAGGAGTCAAATAAGATACAAGTCAATGTGGATGAGATCCTGTTTTTGGTCTAGTCTTATCCGCTGGCCCGCTCTGTACAATAACATAACCGAAACTGCTAACTCGACCTGCATGGGCCACCACAAAAGCTATGTCACATCCCAGTCCTAAATTTTACGGGACCAACATGTGACTCGGCCAGCTGGTACATACTCGAGGGCTAAACCATGCTATGGGAACCCCTCAAGCATGCACTTACACTGTCTATAAGGTCTTACATACAACGTATAAGTCACAAAAAATATCTATATCTCATCCATAATATATAATAAAAGAATCCATGGGTGAATAGAGTACTGAAACAAGATAACAAAACCAAAGTGCAGCAAAGATAAATAAAATAGTCTCGGTGGAGACAAATCCACTACTATTAGACTAATTATTGGAAACAAGTAAAAGAAATAATGAAAATATTGGTGATCCTTGCTCACATGAACTCAGGTGTATATATCTCCTGGTGATCTGTAACGGGTGCTCCTGCGTCGGGTCCTGAACCGTAAACCTGTGGATTTTCATTATCTATACCTGGAGAAAAGTCCAGGTCCTCAGGAAACGTAGCAAGATACATAATATATAAGCCTACAACACAATATATCTAGCATGCATGGAAAGGCAACAATGAATATTATGAAACAACTGCAGGTACAAGGAAAGAATACCACAAAAAAATAACTCTACAGATGGTGACATGTCATAGAGAATAAAATATGAGTCATGGCTATCAAATAGTCATGTAATAATGACCGCAGTCCGGCGAGGCACTAACAATCCTAAAACGGATCTCTATCACAGTCCGGTGAGGCACTAACGACCGAGTAGTAATAGCTATGTCTAATATAACACTCTCTCTCCTAAGAAACTAGAAAGTCAAGTCTGTCTCGATAAGCCAAGTGAACAGAATCTAGGTACACAGGTGAATACACAGTAGAAGCAATCAGGAACAATGAAAGAAACACGCACAACTAATTGTTATACAAATAAAGGAAAGGAAGAGACATATGACATATGTAAATGAAATAATGTAAGGCAGAGAAATAAGGAATAATAAATGCATGTAAATAAATTGTATATATTTGGCAAGTATACTTGCCTGGGGTCCAAGTGGTTTTTGAAGCTGCAAAGCCTATGTCTACAAATATCTGAATGTCCTAAAAGAAAATATTAAAGAATTATATATTACTTCTGACAACATACCTATTACTCAAATATTATTATTAATTAACCTAACCATGTTTGGCTTTTCATTAGTTTATTGTGGATCCTGATGCTTGTGCTAAGAGCACACCTATGCATGTGGGAAAGAAGCAGGGGCGGAGCTAGCCTCTAAAGTTGAGGGGGGCTGAACTTTAGGTGTATGGTAAAAATAATTTTGTGGAGTATTGCCAAATCACAATATCTCAAATGAATAAATGAATACATGAGCTTGCTTAAATCCCACTTATTTAAACCTGCATGTGAAATTCACATGCCCATAGCTGTTATTGCAAATAGTTGGTTTGACTGACAACTAACTCAGTAATATATAAAAACATTTTTGTGCAAATATTACAATTCTGAAATAGAAGAATATTATGACAAAAGATACCTCGAGAATTCTGTTAGAGTTGTCCACAACTCCTCGAACCTTCTCCAAATCCTTCCCATAACGCGTGCTGATGGAAGAAGTTGGCAACTACTTCTGCATCAAATCCAGCAAAGGCTGACCTGACAAAAAAAACCAGTTTTAGCCTTTTCCTGAACCGAATAGTGCATACATCACATAAAAAATGAAACTGAATTGTGCATATTGCTCTTTTCCTGAACCGAAACCTAAATTAATTACATAACCTAAATTAATTACATATTAAAACCAGTTTTAGCCTCTTCTTTGAAGGTTGATGATGTTCCATAACCTAAATTAACTACATATTAAAACCTAAAATTTAATATATAAACTTTCTATTAATATTAAAAGAAATGTACCCTTTTGTCAGTTGGTGCTCCCCTGGGCCCTGGTTCTTGTGGAACTCCAAATTCAAAAGCCAATCCTAATTTATTTTCTTTTGTCTAACCCCAAGTTGCTGGTGGAATTTTCTGACCCCAGAGAAAGAGTCAGAGAGGAGAATCAAGAATGAGTGAATGACAATTTTTCCAATTAAAAAAATCACATGCTATCAGAGATTCAGAGGATTCAGCAAAATGAAAAAAGAATTGATACTATACATACTGACAATAATAGGTAGGCTTGAAACAAATACATCCTAAAGGCCTCAGACAAATCCTTGTCTGGAACCCCTTTCGAAAAACTTGTCTCGAACCCCATTTAAAATTCCTTGTCTGGAACCGGCCCCTACTGGCTACCGTAGGCATCTTTTCTTAAAATATAACCGACAAATCCGTGTCTGGTTGTCTGGAATGGTGGAAGCCCTATCGAAAAACCTAGGCTTGCACACAATGATAGAAATCATTTCTAAAGACCACATATAAAACCATTTTGCAACAAATCCTTTCTCTTTACTAAATACCAAGTATAAATTAATCATTTCTAAAGATGATATAATATTACAATCATACAAAGAAATTCTTTCTGAAAACCTCAAGAAATTACCTCAAACTGCGACGGGCGAGAAGTTCGGACGGGCGGACGGCTGCAGCTGGCCAGCTCCTCTTTTCTTTGTTAGGGCGGGTGGGTGGGTTGTGACTTGTGGTGAATTAGTGAAGTTAATATGGGCTCTGGAGTCTGAAGGCTGATATATGCATAAAAAAAAATTTACAAAATTTTTCCCAAATTTTGGGCCGGGCTACAGCCCTCCCATGCCCATGATGGGCTCCGCCACTGGAAAGAAGGATTCCATAAATAGGGAGGGTTATACTAGTAATAACGATTGGATTTCAAAACTTTAGCTTGGCTAAGAGCATCTCCAACCCTATTGTGAGTTTGAAAAAATTGGTTGCCACATAGGAATGACAACCATTTTTTCCAAAAGTACTTCTCTAATGTAAATGTGAAATAAAGTGTGGAGTTGATATGGCAATGACATAGCAAAGACAATGTGAAGTTGGTTGTCTAGATCTAGACAATGCACTTCACAATGTCTTTATGTCCACATCATCATTTGTGAATAAAAATGTTTATAAAAAGAATTAGAAGAGTAAAAGTTGTCTTGGAAGTTGTAAAAAATTACTTTCTATTGTCTCTTAATACTTTTGCATTGGAGATGACTTTTTAAACTCATTGTCATTTGTGAATATAATCTTGTCACCTATACAAGACATTGTTTTGTGTCCCATGCCACCTAAGATTCACGACACAAAATAAGACAATAGGGTTGGAGATGCTCTAAAGACGGGTGTCCGCTTCCTTCTTTTCTTCCAACCTAAATATATGCTACTAACATATATACATATAGATATATTACTACATTCCTATGCTACTGGAGCTCACTGCTCAAGTTCTATCACCACCTAAAATTAAGGTTGTTATTATTATCTAAATATTACAGGTTAGTGTATTTGAAGTAATGCTTAAAGAATGTCTACAGTCCTAATTAACCTAAATAAGTAGCAAGTTATAAACTACAGTATTCACATACAAAGTTGTCGAGAAGATAAAGATACTACCTAAAGTTCTGTCGAGAGTGGTTCTACGAGCACAGATCGGATGGCTCGTACGGTGAGGTTCCGGTACTCACGTCAGTGAGGCAGAGTTTCGACGGTGCGGCGGTGCGGCACTACGACAATGATACTTGGCAGGGACGAGAATCAGGGGGGAGTCAAGGTCTCCAGCCTTGGGCGAGGTAGCGTCGAACCGGAGTGGAGAAGACGTCCAGTACCGTGGTGGCTGATGGCGTGGGTGAGAAGAAGAAGTCAGGCGTGAGCTAATGAACATAGAAGGGTCACCTAGTGGGAGACTTGCATGAGAGGTTTTAAAGCAGGAGAGAGAGAGAGAGAGAGAGAGACAGGGATGGTTTTTCATAGAGATAGGGAGAGTGGGAGGAAGACTATGTTAAGCTGTTAGGGAAGGAATTGATTTTCCTTAGGAAAATGAAGAAAGATAAGGTTGTTGCGAAGAAAGGGAAGTCCCCACGACTCGGAATTCCCGGAGAAGAAGCACCTTCTCTGTTCAGTAGTTGAACCATTTTAGTAGGGTTTGCAAATAATAGAATTCAAAAGGGGTTTGGTGCAAAGTGGTTTCTGTATACCAGATCATGGTGTTAAACGGTCCGGGCCGTGCCGGCCCGCGGCCCAGAAACTTCGGGCTCGTCGGGCTTGGGCCGGGCCCAGCCTGGACCGGACGTGAATGCGGGACGGGCCTGGCCCGGCCCGGTTAAAAATTTTCAAACCCAGCCCGGCCCAGTGGCCCGGGCGCTGGACGGGTCGGGCCTGCACGGGCTCGAGCCGGGCCTGAGCGGGCCGGGTTTTGGCTGTTTTTTTATTTTTTTTTTTTTCCATTTTTATCTTCTTAACCTATTATATAAGCTAATGTAGATTTTGAACACACAACAAATAAGCTACAACATACAAATATTTTTTCTCAAAAAAAAAAAAAAAAAAAAATTTCTTTACGGGCCGGGCCGGGCTCGGGCTGGGGGGGTGAGGCCCGACCCGACCCGTTCGGGAGTGGGGGGCCGGGCCGGTTCGGTCCAAAAGCGGTCCGGGCCGGGCTTTAAGGGGGGCGGGCCGGTCCGGGCCTGGGTCGGGCTCGGGCTCGGGCTGGACCGGCCCATTGTACACCTTGAATACCAGAGTACAATTCGTACATAGGGTAGAGAGTGATAAAAGGTTGCAAGGTGGGATTTATGGAGGGATTTTTGTATAAAACGAATTGTTTTCAACCAAAGTGATCTGAACTAGTAGATTCGGTTGGGAATAAAAAAAATGTTCATGATTTTATAGATAATTTAACTAATGGTTTAAATCCATGTACATATAATATAAATAATATTTATTAATAACAAAGACTAGAATTTTGGTCAAATAATTGGTATTAGAACAAGGGTTAATAAATTACTAGATATACAACTATCTATAATTAGTCTAGGAAAATTGGGTGTTACATAGAGATCTTTACAGATCATAAGAGCTTGAAGTATGTCTTTATTGAGAAAGACTTGAACATGAGGCAGAGATAATGGTTGGAATTAATGAAGGATTTTGAGATTGACTTGCAGTATCATCCAGAGAAGGCGAATGTAGCATCTGATGCTCTGAGTAGCTTGGTCGGCCGTCGGCGCAGCCTCCTCCATCTGCTCATCTGCCTCCATCGTCGTATCAGCAGGAGGAACGCTACTCTCGGGAGCAGTCTCAGGCCTGGAACTACTCGTCCCAGGAGATATGCCACGTAGCATCGTGGCGGGCGGAGCTACTGTCCGATACACAGGAGTACTGGGCGACGAGGATCCAGAGCCGGTACTAGTAGGAGGTACTGAAGAAGAACCCCGTCCTCTAGCAGTACCACCAGTAGGTACCAAAGGAGTACCCTGTCCTCTGCCAGTATTAGTACCCCGTGCCCCATGTCGAGAAATGCAAAACGATCCGCGACGACCTGTCATGCCTGATACCAACATATGATGAGATACAACAAAGACAACAAATAATAGAGACTAGAAATATGAAAGTGCAACAAAGACAAGATAATAACCAAGACAACATATGATGATACATTTTACAAGAAACATCTAAGTCCAGATAGTATATTTTACAAGAAACATCTAAGTCTAGATAGTAACCAACTCTACATAATAAGAAAATGAAAGTACATCTCTCTCAATCATCTTCAGAATAATCATCTTGTTCGTCTTCCTCGACCTCATCTTCCTCCTCATCTTCACTTTCATCTTCGCCTTCGTCGGCTTCGTCTTCCTCTTCGGATAATTCTACATCTTCTACATTATGTGTCGTGTAATGCGTAACTTCCGTGGAGTCCACATCAACAATATTGGTTACAAGAGGTAGCTCGTCCTCCTGATAAGCTTTTTCGTCAACATCAAAAGTATCTCTAGCTTTAGTCTTGCATACTGCCCACCAGTCAGACTTCGTTGCTACCCGTCTCGGATAAGCTGTGAAGTACACGAGCTGAGCTTGAGTTGCTAGGACAAATGGTTCGTAGCCTTGATATCTACGCTTGTAGTTTATATCCACAAGACCATGCTTGTCAATTTTCCAACCTTGATTTTCAGTCGGATCGAACCATTCCACTTGAACAACACGATCCTTGCAGGTTCTCTGCCATAATTATACGTCAACTCCACAATCTCTCGCAAGATGCCAAATAAATCATTTCCTGGATCGACGTCTTTGTAGTTCAAAGATTTGATACACAAACAACTATTTTTTGTGGAATCAAGATCCAGGAAGCTGTCTCTGATCGGAGCATTTGTCGACTTGAACCGAAAGCCATTGACAAGTAACTTGGCAATATTTTAACAAAAGTAATTGGTCCCTTGGCACGAGTTCTAATTAATTCAATCTCGGGTGAAATTAGACGATCGACCTGAATACCAAAGAAGAGATAGTAAGTTATTTATTGCGCAGTTGCATTAAAAGAGGCCAGTAATTACGGGGCTGCTTACATATTCGCTCAACCAAGAAGGAAAATGACGTCTTATTTCTTGTTCTAATGCTTCGTCTGTTAGGTAGGGTCTAACCGACATCAACTCAGCATTATATGTGCTGAAAAACAACGAAGCAACCGCCGATTAGTACAATAATATTAGCTTATACTATTACATTGAGATGACGTAAACTCATCATTAATTACTTACCCCTCTAGCTTCTCTACTTCATCCTCGTCGCAATTGAATAATACATACAACTGAGCAGCCTTTAGCTCTTCGTCATTCAAATATCTCTTCTTCATTTTCTCCGAAGGCTTTACGGACGCATTAAATACTTTCAGTATTCCATCATTAGATTCTTGATAACCGTCGTCGTTTCTCGGAGCCCTCGTTCTATTCGTAGCAACATGAGGTTTGAAATACGTCGAGCAGAAGTTTGTAATCTCCTCGAGAATATAGGCTTCACAAATAGAACCCACGACCCGACCCTTGTTTTTCACCTTCCTTTTTAGGTGGTTCAAATGTCGCTCAAACGGGTACATCCACCGATAACCGACGGGCCCGTCAACACGTGCCTCGTAGGAAAGATGAATTGGCAAATGCTCCATGGAGTCGAAGAATCCAGGAGGAAATACCTTCTCGAGCTTGCACAGTGTTACCGTAATATCGTTCTCCTGCTTTTCTAGACGATCGACGAGCTACTTACTAGAACAAAGATCTCTGAAGAATATGCTAATTAGCTCGGTCAATGGATCCCAAACAACCGGGGGTAAGAATTTCCGAAATGCAATCAGAATTAACCTCTCCATGAATACGTGACAATCATGGCTCTTCATACCTATCAGTTTGTTCTCCTTGAGGTCGACGCATCTTCTCAAGTTCGAAACATACCCGTCTGAAAATTTCAGACCTTGAATCCACCTACAAAGTCTCACTTTATCCTCCTTCTCCAGTGAGAAAATTGCCTTAGGATGCTTTAACTTCCCATTTCCGTCCTCTATCAAATGCAATGTAGGACGTCTACATATTTCTTCCAAGTCCAATCTAGCCTTTCGATTGTCTTTCGTCTTCCCCTTTACGTCAATTACAGTATTAATTATGTTGTCAAACACATTCTTCTCGATATGCATGACATCAAGGTTATGTCCAATCAGATTGGTGCTCCAATATGGCAGATCCCAGAATATACTCCTCTTCGTCCAGTTATGAGTGCGACCAAATCCGTCACACTTGTAGCCCGTAGCAGGCTCTTCAATAGCTCTTGGTAAATCTTTTATCTCTTTCCATATCGTATATCCGGGCCACCTTGGCGGGGGATTAGCCTTCTCCACAACGCCAGCACGAAAAGCATTTCTGTTCCTCCGGTACGGATGATACTTCGGCAGGAATTGTCGATGACAATCGAAGAAGCACGGTTTGCCTACGTGTTTCAAACGGAAAGCCTTAGTGCGGTCCATGTAGGGGTGGGCAACGGTTCGATTCGGTCTGAATCGAACCGATTTTGTAAAAACCGTAAAAACCGAAAACCTTATATAACAAAACCGTAAACCGAACCGTTTGGTAGAAACCGAAAAAAATCGAACCGAAAAAATTGGTTCGGTTTACAGTCGGTTCGATTTTCTTTTGCTGGGTCGGGCCTGCACTTCAATAATTGGGCCATGTTTGTACTTCAAAAATTATATGATTTACAAAATACAAAAATTCCAGTGTTGTTTGTTATAAATTTAAGAAATCACCATTTTACAAATAAAAATAACAATTTGTTTCCTTATGGAAATCAAAATTTTAGCCACCCAATAGTAGGATGGAATCAGTCCTCTTCCGTTGCTGACAAACACAACCTCAGTTCAATTTGCTTGAAAATCTTCTCATCAAAATATCACAAGAACCATCATTTAACTTAAACTGAGGAACAATGGACACATAAAAATGTTATGGACCAGAAAAGAGATTCTCCTACAAAATAAAAAAAATGTTGGAAAGTAGAAATCCTAACTTTAAAAAAAACAAAATGAAGAAAGAAATATACCTCATCTTCAAAGAAATATACCTCATCTTCAAACAAAGATCTGGAGAAAACCCTAAAATCCAACCCAAAAAAAAATCCATATTCATCTAAATAATTTGAGGAAAATAGCAATCAAACGAAAAAATAAAACAAAATAATTTGGAAGAAATAGCAATCAAACCTAGATTTAGATCTAGAGAGAGATCAGAGAAGAAAAGATTTAGAGAGTCGGATAGTGAGTTCTCTGGAGAGTGGAGGAAGGACATGGATAAGAGAGAAGTTCTGAGAAGAGAGGGTTTAGGAGAGGAGAGGAGAGTGGAGTTCGATAGAGAAGAGAGGAGAGCGTTTTGAAGAGGAAACGAGAGCGGAGGCGCCGCTCATCCAAAAAAATGGAGGAAGAGAGGATTTTTAGGTTTAGGTATTTTTCTTTGGTATATATATGAATGGGAGGGTAAAAGTGTAATTGCATATATAATATATACCGGTTTTCGGTTCGGGTTGAAAATCGAATCCTACATCCGTAACCCGAACCGAAAAATCGATTTTATTGGGCCTGAAAACCGAACTTTGACCCGTTTTCCATGAAACCGACCCGAACTGCTATTTTTGGGTCGGGTTGGGTCGGTTTTTGGTTGAAAACCGTAATTTGCTCACCCCTAGGTCCATGCAATACGGACATGCAAGACGACTATGCGTGCTCCATCTAGATAACATACCATAGGCCAGAAAGTCGTTGATGGTCCACATAAGTGCTGCCCGCATCTAAAAATTTTATTTTCTAGATACATCGTACGTGTTGGAACCTACTTCCCACAGCTGATTCAACTCATCAATCAATGGCTGTAAATACACTTCGAAGTTCCTTTTCGGATTGTTCGGACCTGGAATAATAACGGTGAGGAACATATACGGAGTCTTCATGCACATCCAAGGCGGTAGGTTGTACGGAGTGACGATCATAGGCCAACACGAATACTGGGATCCCAAAAGTCCGAATGGGGTAAAACCGTTGGAGCAGAGACCCAATCTGACATTACGCGGATCAGAAGCAAAATCTGGATACTCTCGATCAAAGTGCTTCCATACTTCTCCATCAGATGGGTGATCCAACACTCCTTCGGTCTATTCCCGCTTATGCCAACTCATGTTTTCTGCAGTTTCCTTCACCATAAACAACCGCTGCAACCGCGACGTCAACGGCAAGTGGTGCATCGAATCGGTAGGCTTCCTGGCACCGACAGACTTTCCTCTACCACTGCCCTTGTAGCGATCGACACCACAAAATCTGCAGGCGTCTTCATCCTTGTCGTCTTTATAGTACAACATGCACCCGTTGCGACATGCATAGATTTTCTCGTATCCCATCCAGAGCGATCTCACCATCCGCTTAGACCGGTAGAAGTCTTTAGGCAACTTAGCACCCTCAGGCAATATTTCTATAAGCAACTCCATAAGACGGTTGTAGCAATCTTGTGACATGTTAAAATCGGACTTGATGCTCAACAATCATGTAACCACCTCCAACGGTGAATAATCCTCACAACCAGGATATAATGGAGTCCATGCATTCTTCAGCAACTCTATGAACTGTACATCATCGACGTTCAGTGCCTCCTCAGGTGCATCATCATCGTCCGGATCAAAATTAGGCCCCGTCATGTCAAAAATCATGTTCACCAACCCATCGTCGTAAGCAGCATTGTTGTGGACATCCACATAAGGCTCATACTCCGATGCTAAAGACACAAGTTCTCCGTGTGCGCTCCATTGATAGTAATTCGGCGTGAAACCCTTCGAGTATAAATGATACGTGACTTCCACTTCTGGATGATATTTTAAGTTGCGACATCTCATACACAGACACTTAATTTTGGTACCGTCCATGTACTGAGAAAATGCCTTGGCAAACTGCAGAAACTGTTGTACACCCTCTATGAATTTATCACGCACACCACACATGTCATCAGGATGACGGTTGTACATCCACGAACGATTCCGTAAGTAGTAATTCATATCCATTTGAAGATAATTCTGCAAAGATAGATACACTTATTCGATTATATTATCCAAATGGATGCATAGACACATAAGTATTCGATTATACCTACACTTCTAGGATACTCTATACACTCTTATAGTAACTAGGAGTCCTATGATATTACCTATCTCATGTACACTCTTCACACACACACACACACACACACACACACATTACCTACGACATGTAGGGCTCAAGTCAAGAGTATAGTGCAATGGTATGCTATCATTCATGCCTATAATAAGGCATACCATATACGCTACACTAACATGAGTAAGGTATGTAGCAACGGTATACTATCAGTCATGCTTATTGTCACCCTTATTTCTCGTATTTTCCCGTATTTCGTATTTTTACTCGTATCTGGATTTTGGCATGTATTTTATTTTTCTCAACTTGTGGAATTTCGGTATTTCTCGTATTTTGGGTTTTGGCATGGCTCGGTTTTATTGGGGTTGGTTCGGTTTGGTTTGGTTTATGTGATGGATCACCTTAGCCTATGCTACCCCTCATCCCCACTACAACTCCCCCTCTTTATATCCCCACCTACCACTCTCTCTCCTCATAACCACCATTTATTTTCTTCTTCTTCTTCTTCTCCTTCCTCAACACAACTCTTCCAACCCTAGGCAAGTGCACCTTGCCACTACATGAGAACCCCTTTTTCTTTGTCCATTTGCTAGATTAGGACATGGTGATAAACATTAGAACTTGGGTTTTTGTGATTTGGAGCCCCCATTGTCATAGATCTAAGTTTCTCATATTTTCGGATTTTGCATGGTTTGAGTTATTTATGTTGGTTTTCTATGAGTTTTGATGTTTCCATGTGGAAGAGCATTCAGTTTCACCCAAGTTGGAGCTTGGAAAATCCGGATTTGGAGTTCGGATGGCCAACTTCTGAACTTTTGAAGCTTGAGTTCATCCATGGTGTTCTTGCTGTTTGGAGAAGGCAGTAAGCAGTGTGCAGAGCTGTTTAGCTTATGCACACTGAGCTACGCGCGCTCTTTAGCGCTGCGTACGCAGACTTGAGTACGCTTCCTGTTGGAAGCGTGTCTCTCTTGCGTGCGTGACTTTTCACGTACGCAGCTTCCTTGAGTGTGCGTGACTTTTCACGTACGCAGCTTCCTTGAGCGTGCATAACTTTTCACGTACGCAGCTTCCTTGAGTGTGCGTGACTTTTCACGTACGCAGCTTCCTTGAGCGTGCGTGACTTTTCACGTACGCAGCTTCCTTGAGTGTGCGTGACTTTTCACGTACACTGCTCCCTTGAGCGCGCGTGACTTTTTACGTACGCTGCTCTTGAGCGTGCCCTGGTACGCAGACTTGAGCGTGCCCTGGTACGGGGACTTGAGCGAGCCTTGCGTGCGTGCTTTGTGCGTACGCTGCTCTCCCTAGCGTACGTGCTTTTGTGCGTACGCAGCTCCCCTGCGTGCGTGCTTTTGCACGTATGCTGCCCCTTGACCCTTGCTTAACCTATTGGCTTTTGGAGTTTTTGTTCTATAGCCCTGTATTTTGATATTTTATTAGATATTTTATGCCCATTTTATATCCTTACGCCTTTTGTCATGAACTTGATTTTACTTATCATGTTTGAAAGGACTATTGTACATGGCTTGGTATGACAAGGAACTTACATAACACGACAGTGACCCGTAGTGGTGCACTCCTGACATGACCAACCTGACATGAATTATCTTGGTAACTTGATAGTGGCCCGTAGCGGCGCACTCCTGACTTGACATGACTTGATAACCTAACTTGACCTGCCTTGACACCGTGGGTGGTTCTTTCTTGCTTGCTTGTTAAATCCACTTATCCAGTCTTGCATCATGTCTAGGATGGGTCTCCTGAGTACCACGGTCAGGAGTACCTACTAAAATGGATTAAGGTTAATAACTAGAATAACACAGTAGTCATGAAGAGATGACACAGCTACAGGCAATCCCGTTACCTGGGCGCTCTTGGGATCTGTAGCCTGCCGTCGAGTAGGGCACATTTCCAGCGCACCGTCGAGTGTTGCACCCTCTAAGTCACCTAAGGGTACATTTGTCTCCCGGGTGATGTACCCACCTGAATTCAACCCCTAATTTTCGACCTGGGTAGCCTGGATGGTCTGCAGGGCTTGTGGCTGTGGAACAATCTCACTGCATCTTGTTAGTAATTAGGCCTGTGATAACCCTAGTTAGTTAAAGTAGTAAGCCGTAAGATCTGCTTGGCCGTGATTGATTGAATGAGGTATAACCAGTCTAGCTATGTCTTGATCCCGTACAAGATTGTTTCCTGTCTTGATTTTCTTACATTATTATCTTGCCGATAAATGGTAGGAAACCAAGCTCTGTTCAGATGAAGGGTTACAACCCCGGTCCTTGTTTGGTTTACGGGTTGTAACCTGGCTATCGGAATAGTTCCATGGTTATCTCGTCGTATATCATCCTGACATGTTTTCGTAATTCTAGTTTTTATATTAGTTTTTCTTGTGCTGATTGCTGGCTTTTGTTCTTATTTCGTGGCCCCCTTGTGGCACTTGCTCTTTCTGGGGTTGACCCAGCTGGTTTTGTGTGGCCAGATTTCGGAGCAGCTCCCGAGGATCTACCAAGCTTCCAGCCCAATGGTGGCGACTAGAAGGAACCCGGGCTACGAGTGGGTTTTCTATTTTGTTTCGCTCACTCTACTGTAAAATTATTCTTTTGAGGCGTTTAGCCGACGAGCACCTGTTAGCTCGATACACTTTACTTACTGTCTGCCTACGGGCTGTAAACATGATTGACAAATCCTAGGGTTGATCATGTACGACTAAACTCTTGCTAGTCCTAACATTTTGTAACGACTAGCTTCATGATCAGCTGAATATGTAATATTTGGGACGCCTTATTATTGTATATTTAATGATCATACATCTTACGACCTTACTTACTTGCTTGTGATTGAGACATTAGGCTTGTTCATGACCATAGGAGACTGTTGGCTTGTAGTAAACCCTCATATATCTAGACAGCCGCGACCGTATAGCGAGGTGGTTTCCATTTCAATATACGTAGCTGGCTATGTCTGCCCCCGCTCTCCAGTATTCTGGTTCTGGGGCGTGACACTTATAATAAGACATACAGTATACTACATACTAGCAATCAAGTAAACAAACGTGTCGTATAGGACGCCAATATAGTATAAGGTATATCGTGCCTATACTCAACACGCTAAGACTTAGGTGACTACATGCCCATTTGTGTTCTTCCCTCCCCGACACGACATGACACGAATGCAAGCAAGTGGAAGTAAGTACAAACAAGTCAAGTGCAATATGAATGCATGCATGTGATGATCGAGTATGAGTACTTGCCTCTCTTATGGGGTTAACAATGTCTCTAGATCACCAATAAATAAAGAAATAATGTTTTTAGAAGCTTTCTAATTTAAACCTCCAGTCAATTTCTAGAATTTTTTCTTGGTAAGGCCTAGACCAATTCTAGTTAGCTATATCTCGTGCTTCCACTTTCTATCCGATGTAGAACTAAACTACCAACTCGATTGCCTTTGTGTTGCAGTTAACTATATCTCGTGCCCCTACTTTCTATCCAATGTAGAACTAAACTGCCAACTTCATTGTCACCATGTTGAGCACTCAATCGAATATGAGATACAACCCAACAATTTCTACCTTAGCTCGTGCAAGAAGGCTGAGCAATCAGGCACCAGGAGATCCAATATATCGACCCACTTTACTTTTGAAGTCAATATGTATTACGTCCAAGATTAGGTTTGATGCACTCCTAACTCCATATCGAGAAGAGAGTTCATATAATCCGATTATACGTACCCCTATTAATATTGGGGTATGATACCACATGTAGAGAATAAGGTGTAACCCGAACTGAAGTTGATTCTTTGAGGTATATAATATTGGACTGCATTCTTTTATGCCTCTCTCTCTCTGCTGACTATAAGGGTCACTCCGATTTGGTGTTGAACTTTTTGTATCTATTATTTATGGCCCATTGTTATTATTTTGTAGTGATAAACTCATTTATCGACTATAGTCTATAAATAAAATTTGGTTGGAATACTTAATACCATCATTTGTCTCAAAAATAAGAAAAAAATCATGGACATTATCGACTTTCGGTGGAGCGGCAAGAAACTAAACTTAACAAAGCGTATAGATTTGGGCTGAAAAGTGACAGAAGGAAATTCCATAGTGAACCATTTTAAGGACTTCCACGTGTGTATTATGTTTGAACTACGTTTGAACACTATCGATGTAATGTATACAAAATTGGGTGATTCGTATTGGGAAGTGGTAGGAGATGCAATATCATTAGATAAACCTATGTTCGGATCATGTTTCACACACATTTCAAAGGAATCAATCAACACCACTACACACCCACACAACTACAATATCTATCTTGCATGTAGCTTGAGACAGAAACAAAAAGAATTTATGTTTAATATCACCAATACAGAAATAATGTAAGAATCGTATCAGTCATGATCAGGACTAACATTTAGGTTAGGGTTTACCTAGGCGGGGCCGGAGGAGCGGGTCGTCGAGGGGGCAGGGGGTCGCCGGTGGGGAGCTGGAGATGAGGGTGAGCAGGGTCGACGAGGGAGAGTTGGGTCGCCGAGGGGGTCGCCGGTGGGAGAAGGGTCGCCGAGGGGGAGCAGGGTCGCCGAGCGGGGTCGCGGAGGGTCGGGGGCTGAGGGGGGAGGGTCGCCGAGGGGGAGGGGGTCGCCGGAGGCCGGGGTGGAGGGTCGCCGAGGGAGAGCGCGCGGGTGAGGGAAAATTTCGATCGAAAAATAATGGGGGAAAATAAAAACTGAATGCCCTATATTTTCAATTTAGCGACGTCACAACTATACGTCGGTAAACGTCGCTAATATTAGTGAAATTAGCAACGTTACAGTAGTTACGTCGGTAAACGTCGTGAATATTAGTGATATTAGCGACGTTCACCGACTTATCCGTGACGTAAGTTTTATTGTAGAAAAAAAGTTGCAAAACGTCGCCGATCGTCGGTAATAGTAACGTATTGCGACGTTTATAGAATACGTCGCTAATTCCTTAAACGGTAGCGACGTTTTACTAAAACGTTGCTAATTGCGTCACTAATATGACTTATTCTAGTAGTGTTATGTAGTCCCCATCTCTTGGTCCACTAAATCTCCTTCCATAAATCCCTTAACCATATATCTTCGTAACCTATGTTACGCTATAAATAGAATCTCGTTGTACCAATTTGTTTTTGGTTATGTTTGACCAAAACCTCTCTTACTTCCTGGATGAAACACGGTCAGTAAATGAGCAATGTTAAATAGGTAATACCTAGACTTCCTTTAGAATCCGTGACTACGATCAAAAGTAGCTCATATTCTCATACATCTCCTTGAAAGTTGACCTTCTTAGATGTCCTATTAATGTGCTTTCCATGATTAACCAATTTTTATAGGTTGGGTAGAACCTTGAACTTAGTGTATTCTATCTTCTAGAATAGGATGCGAAACTTGGATCCCATTCGTAACCATTCTTCCATCTGTTTGGAAGTTGCGATACGATCTTCGTATTGCATTTTTTCTCTATTTGCTCATACTTGTAGATAACCGCGGTAAAAGATCACAACCTTAATTCTTCGAATTATGCTCTATCATAGAATCGTGTATTAGTCTTTCTGAAGTGTATAGGCAGACCTCTCTAAGAATTAGCAAATGATTGAGAGAGATTGGTTCTAATTGAACTAATAAAATAGTGGTTTATAACGTCCACTCCTATCCGTATCATTGATACCCTCGACCGTGACTTTGATATTGGGAGCACAACACTAGCATTTTTTTTCCAACAAACTTTACACTCATGAACTAGACCAATCAAGATACATATGTGACAGACATGTCCCACACAAACACACTTTCTTGTGCTCTATTTCAATTATACTACATGTATGACATATTTCCCTTAGAACAAACCATAGGTGCCTATTTTCATTCCATTTGATTTTAAGTACGCAAATATCGACCCATTCCCTTAACTAAAACTAAATGCCCCTGATCCATGCAACACGCATCAAACATATGACGTATACATTCCTCCCAAGCAAGCACATACGTCCTATACAACACCAAACATCGATCCCGCACACATTAGACATTATGACTTAAAGATTCCAGACCCTTACCTAATCAAAATCTATAGCAAGGTTTTATACTATTATGGACTCATCTATCTTAGTTACCCATGTTAGGCGAAGACTATTTTTTTTTTTTGAACCGACACATTCTAGTTATATTCGAACTAGAGATTCCTACCATCTTGCTGAAAGTATGGCCGATAGGAATGATGTTGATTGTAATAATCCTCCTATAGAATTTATTGACCAAGAACGCTATGACAATATCTAGGCTCACTTAGAATCTGTGTCTGCGGTCAGGAGTATCCAATATTCCCATGTCTCTCCCTAGAAATTGTCCTTCACAGAAGCCTGGTAACTTTGATTTTTACGGTTAGCCAACTTCTATAAGTTGGATAGGGCCTTGCACCAAGAATACCCTACCTTGTAGAATATAGCGCCAATTTGGATTCCTACGATAACCACCTCCTCCACCATTTTGAAAAATCGAGTTATGGTTTGACATGTTTACTCTTCCTTCGTATTAATCTCGTTGTTCTTTGATATTAAGATTTATTTAATTTCGAGGACAAAATTTTTGTAATTGTGTAGGATGTAAACCCCTGGTTTTTAAATATATTTTTTCTTCTTTTCTTTTTTGAATTTAGGTATTTTTGAAGAATTTATCTATTTTCAAGAAATTTTGTATAATTCAAATTGTGGCTTTATAAACTGATTAGAAAAATTTATACGATTTTAGTTAATTATATATTATGTGTAACATAGTTGTCTAGTTGAACCTATTATTACGTTCACATATAAGTGTTGTTATAAATATTAGAAAATGGTTATTTTAAATTATTAGAGTATATATATATATATATGTATATGTATATACGAAATATTTGTGTTTTAGAAATCTTTGATATTTTATATAATGATAATAATAATTTATAAATCATGGTAGAAATAGAGTTCTGAGAGTGTTAGAAATTGTTACTAGGAAATTTTGGTTTTACTTATTAGTTAGATTACAATTTTTTTTTAAAAACCCTTATAATTGTATTCTCGTTCATATATCTATTATCTCACAAGATAGGGTATATCTCGCAAGAAGACATTATCTCGTGAGTGGGAAAAACTCACTGATACTCGATCAAACACATGGGTTCAAGAGGGAATATCCTCGAGATCAAATATTGATCAAATCACAATTTTTTTTATCAAAATCAAATCGTACACAATCTTAATCTTATCATCTACCGACTAACCCAAATCCTGGTATAAATCAGAATCAAATTCAAGTTTAAAATCAAGTCAAAACCTATCAATACGTATAAGAATCATCTTTCTTTAGCCCCGTTTATAACCCTCAAAAATAATCCAAACCCAGTTCGGGGCTTCGCAGAGGACGCACGCACACCTCCTAGTTATTCTCGACCGTTTGCACGCCATCACCAGTCGCCGCACCACCGGGAAGATGCCCAGTCTGACAAGGAACAGAGCAGTGCTCTGTTAGTAAAAGTAGCGAGGTATGCTACTTTAGACATGATTTTTTTCCTTCTCGATCGATATTTTTTGAAGCCATAAACTCGTACGAAAAACCTATATAACCAACTAGAAACCCTGTCAATTAGTTCGGATCGAACTGATAGGGATTCGACGAGAGCTTGAATCGAAAATAGGACTAAACCTGATTCCTGGAAAAAAGGGCACAAACGAAAATAGTCCCAAACCCTTACTTGGAAGACAAAATTTTGCCAATTCACCAACAGTTTCAAAATCTATTTGAATAGATTTCTAGACAACCTATATAAGATGGAAACCCAACTTTTAGTTTTAATTTTCATTGATTACATTATTGTTAAATTCGTTTCAAAGATTGGAGAAAACTAGTTTTCAAACTACCGATTTATAAAACTTTTACCGATACGGCATGCGTCCTGACAAACCGGGCGACGTGGTTGCAACCCAGCATCGAAAGATGTGTATGGATGTTGTCGACGTGTGGGATTCGACGGAACTCGATTTCGTTGTGTGTGTGCGACGAAATCGAGGCATATCGGTCGAGATACCCCGTATCGGCCATTTTGCAAACTAGCCCCTAAATTCATACACGTTCGTCATCTCGAGACGAAACTTATACCAACAGGACCGTATCATTTTTCATGTCCCGTACGCCATGTTTGGTCCGATTCTGAGAAGGTCGACCGGAATGCTACTTTGGCGGGCCCGCGACCCGATCCAAAGGGCAAATTTGTGCCCAGCCCACCGGAATCAAACTTTGAACATATGATTGGGTTTGTATCATCAAACCGGACCTGTACACATATATTTTGACCACTTTAGAGACCGTAGGTACTGGCATACTTTTCGGTGCAAAGCGAGTCTAACGGCGGACATTATTTTGTTCTAAAATTATGATTTTACTCCTATATCCAGAATTAGACTTTTAGGTAGGCATTTTTAGACATTTATTTTATACCAAACATGTTGGTATTGTTTGTTTCAGTATCCGGAGACAATGGAAGGAGTTTGACCTTTGTGGTTCACTGAGTGGTCGATTATTGTTAGTTTTTCGTGCTACCCTAGCCAATTGGACTATTCTAAACACTATGGTACTATCTGTTTCACCAGCAAAGGACCTAGGTGAGTACATTTGTTGTTTATTTTTAATATTATTAATTCCTATATTGTACAGTTCAGTTATATTATACTTGATTTCTTGACACGCTCGTTACTCGGTAACACTTCATGTTGTCTCTTTCAGTTTATATTATTATCTCGTATATTGTGTCAGGACGAGGAAGTACAAAATAGATATGTGTTCAGACCTTAGACCATGTTCTTTTTTTTGCAAAGTAGACCTTGATAAATAAAATATACCTTGATAATTAACTTAGACCTTGTGGTGTAACTGACCCAGACCGATCACATATCGAAAGTGCTTCAAAATACATAGATAGTTATATTCTTATTTTGCATGTTGTCATATATTTTTCTGTCTGGTATTTTTTATGTTTCTTGTTCCTTCTGTCTTGATATTCTTACCTTGTATTTATGACTAACCATTATTTTATAGTCGTTAGCAAATGCTTGGAACTGCATTCAATAATTTGTACTCGTTCCCTTCCTGACTGGAAACCATATTTTTTAGATAGTCATGGCTACTCTTTTGCATTGGATTCTTGGGGAGACATGGGTATATGCGAAGGCCAAACCTAGAGACTAGATAGATAGTTGAGTATTTATTTAGTTATCTTTTTGATAATTTGTAAGACATTGTACTTTGTATCAAATGTAAATATTTGAATATTGTAAATGATTTAGTAGTTGTGAATGAGCAATAAAGAAAATAGGTATGAGAATTATTGTGATTTGAGCATTATGGCCTAGATAGCGTTCTACTGTCGATACTGTGACATAGGCTGGCTTGTGCATGCACACGCATCCCGGAAAGCGGGTGCAGGTCGTGACAATGTAGTCATTTTCTTGTTTATTTTTATTTGCATTCCAGTACTTGTATCCTTGGGTTTTCCCATGAAACTATATTATTATTATTCACTTTGTATTGGACATTATTTATTTTAGTACTTTTGGTTATGTCATCTTTTTTGTCTTTTATTTCTTGTTGATGAGAATAGATACCATGTGACGTATTATGTGCATATATATTACAACTTAAGGTGCTCTCCAATAGGTCCATTAAATTGGGTTGCCTTTAGAGTGTATCTGCTGGCATGCTACGTATTCCTAAGTCCTATATATTTCGGGACTCAGGCGCGACAAGATATATATATTATACATTTTGATTTCTAAATTTAGATTATGTTTCTTGATTTCTCGAAGACAATTATGATTTTTAATGTAAAAAATTAATGATATTATCTAAAAATTTAATACTATTGCTTAAAGTTATAGTTAAATTTTCAATTTCTTATTCATAATTGATGACATAGAGATGAAGACATTGTTTAGTGCATTGTCAAAAATGCGGCAACAATTTTTTGATCCAATCAAAAATGTTTTGCTTGCAACATACACATTTATGATGCCATAAAGAAATATTCAATTCAAGCATAAACCCATCAATTCAGATAATTTTGCTAATTTGGCAATTAGTCCTTTTGTAAGAATATAAAAAACTGTTGCAACTAGTAGCTAACATGTGCACAGACTAGTAACATAAATAATAATCATAGAGAAATATTGTTCTTACCCTCCCAAGGGTCATAAACCTCCCAGGGGTAGTCCTTGAATTCTCTTATTTTATGACTTTTGTACTTGAGATTCACATCGAGCCGCACGTTTCAACACCAGCATATGTCAAGCACGCGGAGACCCTTGCTGTAGCTGATGATAGCTTCCAACCCGTGGTCATCGAAAAGCCAAACACGAGCTCCAGGTTCTCGAGCCGCAACATCGAAAAGGCCACAACCATAGCCTCCGACTCGTCAAAACTGTCCTTCCTTAATCCCTTATTTATCATGAAATCCGGAGGGACCATGTTCCTTTTCAGCTTGATCAAACTATCGTAACACTTGTCAAGGTGATGTATGCCCCGGTACGAGATTTTGAGGCGGTATCTGATGTCGAGTTCCTCCAACATCGCTAGAGAGTCTACGAATTTCACAACCGTACCATCAGTCACTTTACTCATTGGAATGTGTAGGAACCTTATAAATTTCCTACAGTATTATAAATAGGAAAAGATATTTACATTTACAACTTATTTTAAAATGTAGATATTTCAAATACATTCAATTTAAACCACATTTATTAGGAAAATTAAGAAAGCTGAACAACAGGAGAAGTCGTTACGCATTTCTATTTAATTTCATATATTCTATACAATAATATATCCAACAATTACTCGTTTCGAAATAACAAAGCAAAAAAAAAAAAAAAAAAAAGAGTGCACTGGCCTGGAGCAAGCAAAGAAGAAGGATGGGTTGCCGAGCTTGTACACAGAGAGGGACCAGAGAATCTCCTTGCTCTATGCCACGAGCTTCTCTACTGCCTCATCGATCGAATGAGTGGACTTGACCATACGGCAATACTGATCCAAGTCAACATTGTTAGAGATTTGTTGTGCCCTGTCGATTCATGAGATGAAGAACATAAATTAAATTGATTGCGGAAGCGTATCTGAATCCATTGTCTTTGCTTGACGGATTTTGAAGCAGACGTTTTTCTTTGTGGGATTTGATCTTCCAACTTGCTACGACCCTTAATGACAAAGAAGAATCCAAATCCTTTGTCCCTCTCTTTCTGTTGATGGGGATGCAGAAGAGAAAAAGAGAAAACCTCTCTTTTGGTGGCCGTATAAGTTGGGAACCATAACCCTAATGAATACACATATTTATATAGGGTCCGACTATACGCACCCCACCTATTTCTAAGTTGACCCCAGCTTTTCTAAGTAACTTAAGTTGTATTGTTAAATGACTGATTTATCCTTTTTCTATTTCTAACTCTACACCCCAACCTATCTTCCTCAAACCCAAAAACCCTAGAAGACATTATTTAAAGCTTAAAGAAATTACAATGGAGGGCCAAAGTAATGATAGAAGATCTCCCTACTAATGTTTTTGTTTCGAGTAGTGATTGGGCTGTTTCGATTTTGAAAAAAAAAAAAAAAATTCGCGAACTGTTCGACCTGAACGAGTCGGACAAATTCGTACTGTTCGACATACACAGGTCGAACATATTAAAAGTGTTCCACATACACAGGTCGAACGTACAAATCCATACTGTTCGACCTGTGATGGTCGAACAAATACAAACTGTTCGGCAGGATGTTGTCGAACAGAGTAGGAAAGTTCGACTGTCGTGAGCCGAACAGTTTGACACCCGTTCGACAAACCAGGGTCGAACAGTGCCGATGGAAACCCTAAAAATTTCTGCATTTTCGTTCGAAATTTTAGGGTCGTACAAATGGGAGAGTTCGGTTCGAAAATGGAGTGGAGGAGGAGGAGGAGGAGGAGGAGGAGGAGAGTTTTAGGGTTAGGTTGGGATGGGTTTGAATGTGTGTTTGGGATTTGGGGTAGACTTAGAAATAATTGAATGGTATGGTGGATTGGGGTGGGGTTATGTTTCATTTGGGTTAGGGGCATTTCTGTCCAGAATTGGGGTAGACTTAGAAATTTGTCCAGTCTAGTTTTCTATTAGTGGGGTAAACTTAGAAATTGGGGTCAACTTAGAAGTAGGTGGGGTGCGTATAGTCGGACCCATTTATATATGTGTTGATATTTCTAATTTGGCCTCTCATCAAATTAGAATTATCTCCGGTATCTATACATTAATTCCATGAAAATTATACCCTTAAGCCAATTTCCAAATAGACCACTTTAATTTGGCTTAATTATTTAGATAGCCCAAACACAATTAATTTTACATGTGTGGTCCCATAATTATTGAATAATTCCAACAAACATCATTCCACTACCAGGGATTTGTGAGCAACTTCCCCCATGAATGGCAAACAAAGGTTACGTTGTGCACGACCTCGTCCGCCGGCATCCCTGTCACCACCAGTACCATAGTGAGGATCTCCGTAGGAATAGCGGCCCAACCGTTGCTGTTGGTACTGCTGCTCTCACTATCCATTTTTGGTCTTCTTCCCTCTATTTTATTTATTATTTTGTTAGGATGCCTCTCACCTATTTTGTTTCTCAATGCATATATATTCAGTCAGTTGGATTCTTTAGCCATTGTGCTCGTAAGATCATGCTTTGAATTTAATGACTTGGGAACCTATGAATAGGTTTTCAATAGTCGGGAACGGGAACCTATGAACAGTTGAAAATCTAAGAAAGGTTAGAAAGCTATGAATTGGTTTATATTTAAATTATGAATGGGTTTTGTTAGAGCATCATTAGTAGTTGGGACTCTCCAATGCAATTTGGAGCCCAAAATTTCAAAAAAAAAGTAAATGTAGAATGGGTTGGGTTTGTATGAGAATAGTAGGAAATGATAAAGTGAGCTCCGGTCCCAAAAATTGTGTGGTCAAAAATTAATGTAGAAAAAAAAAATAATATAAAGTTTAAAATCTAGAAAGTTGGACTCCAAATTGGAACTTACTATTCTACAAAACGAGTTTCTACAATCTAGAATCTAGAAATTGGGAGGCCCAACCCTTAGCACCCATGGATGGGTTGGGACCGAAATTGTAGAAATTGGAACTAGGGATGAGACTTATTATTCTACAAAATGAGCTCCTACATTCTAAATCTAGAATCTAGAAAATGGGATGGGCCTTACTAATGATGCTCTTAGGAACATGTTATGATAATTAATACATGTTTTTTTTTTACTTTCAAAATTGTTATCAACATTCAATAAATTGTTTTTTTTAATATCATGTTAATTAAGGACAATGTTAGTAAAATCTTTTTTTTTTTTTGGAATAAGGTTATTCAATCCTCCAAATATATATATATATATATATATATATATATATATATATATATATATATATATATATATATATATATATATATATGAGTGGCAGATGACATGACATTTAAAATTATAATTAATAGTAAATATATGATGTTATTGTTAATGTCTTTTGTAATATTAAAATTATATTTAAAATTACACGAAAAATATATGGAAGATATGGCAGATGACCTAATTTGCAACCCTTTGATGACATTAAGATATTTTCAATTGCAATGTAATCCTTTAATGATGCTAGCAAGACATTTTTTTATCACAAAGTACTCCATTTACGAACTGGATATACATTATACGTTTGTTAAAAGTATTAGACAGATTTAATTTGTTATAAAAACATTCATCACAAAAAATGTTTTATCTTAATCACAAAAAATGTAGAAAGTATTTTTCAAAAGATATTATCCGATGTACATACGATATTTGTACATGACCTTCGTACTGGACTATGGCCAACTAAAAATACATAATTTTTTTAGTTAAAATAGACTAAATTATATTTAAATATATCAATTATTTAATTTTGGCTCTTTAATATATAGTAATATTTTTATTAATAAAATCATACTTAATATTTTATTTTCTCTTAAACTTTTACATTTTTTTGTCTGATAAACATAAGTTTAGAAAGATCAAAATATTCTATGACACACAACATGCCTTTATCATTGTTTAAACTAAATATGACTCTTAATATTATTATGTCATTGTTAGCCCCACTTCTTTTCTTTCATACACAAAAGATGACATCCATAAATTTTTTTACGACCCTTATTTTCTTAAATGTCATCTTAATACACATTTCATGACATTATTTTTTTTTACTGTCATTAATTCAGTTATTAATGACGATCATCGACCGAGCTGACATTAAAAGAATTATTAATGACATTTTCTTATGAGTGTCATCTATAAGGTGTCATTGTTAACCATTTTTGTAGTAGTGCTATCATAATGGGCTACGTTCTAACTTTCACCATTTGCTACAAAAATGATGGTTGCCTTAAACCCCGACCCATAACCTTCAGACAAATTGTAATATTTTGCGTTGTGCTCGGAAGATGTAATCTATATAGCATCTTGCTCGTTTCAAAGTCCAAATAAAACTGCATATTACAAACGTAACATCAACTGTATTGCTCTTAAAAGTACTTTAACTAATTGATGATATATTTTAAGACTTATATGAAAAGAAATGGAGTCCAACCTACATTGGCTTCACATGAATATAATTACAAATATACCAGAACCAAAGGAATTATGTTGTTGGAAAACAAAATGATGACACATTATGCAGAATGTAGAAAAGTTGAAATGAACTTTCTTCAACTTCCTAATATCTTCCTCAAGAAACTGATCCAAATTTGAAAGCTATAATTACGAGATTGCAATATGAATTAGTATGCCACTTGTATACTACATAATTCATAAAATTAAGCACATGAGCTTGTTATTTCTTTTATGATTGTTTTGTGATAAATAGGCTCCTCTTCGGATGCAAAGGAGTCCCAAAGTTCAACAGTCAGCCTCCTAATCATAGCTCTTGTAAGAGTATAATGATCGTCCGAAAAGGATGGATATGTATATCTAACTCATGAATAATCAAATAAACAAATTAACCAGATTCAAGTAAAATGGATTTACAAATGAAACTAAAACAAATTAATACCTCATCACAAGGATGGGTATGTATATATATTCTTCATCCATATAATATGAATAGCTATCCCATAGGTTGGTAACATTTTTCTCTACACAAATAAAATAATACACTACAAATGACAAACAAACTAGTAAAAATTGTTAGTGCTTAATCATTAAAAAATAAAATGCTAAATCACATATATCCTTCATGGTAAATACCATATTCTTAGTTTATTCCTAGTTATTTTTCTCTCTTCCTCATTTTTTTTTTTGAACTTGGGAATAAGTTTTATTCATCAACTGGCAACAGCCTCATGAGCAACTAACTGATCAATACAATCAGGAGTATCCATCTCATTAAAATTGATGAGATTATTCAAAGAAAATTTGGCTAATCCATGAGCAACCATGTTGCCACTTCTACGTGTGAAAACAAACTCCACAGGTACATCAATCTTGGGTAATTCTCCGCGGATTGATTTGATAAGGTCTCGAGATCTCCATGGAACCAGATTGTCATCACCCTTGAAAATCTTGTAAACACTAAAGGAATCTCCCTCAATCAATATCGAGGCTGCTTGGATTTGTTTGGCCAATAAAACTCCCTGAAGAACTGCTAGAATCTCCGCTAATAGCGCACGGTCAGCACCAAAAGTAAGAATTTCTTCTGAGACCCCAGATCTGACCCCAAGACATCTACCTTGAGCATCTCTGGCCACAGCAGCAGCTGCAATGGCAGATGTAGAGACAGCCCCGTCGATATTGATTTTGATGCATCCGTCGTCAGGGGCGTCAAATGCATATGATTTTGCATATGCCTAATCTCACTAATGGGAGTAAGTTGATTCAAAGCAGCACCATCATAAGCTCTGTACATACTATTAGCCTCATAAATAATCTTCTCAATGTTAGGAGGGTTGTTGTTAAAGACACAATTGCAACGAGCCTTCCAGATAGCCCATAGAATATTGGCCCCTCTCCTAACCGCTTCGTCGCAATCCCTGTCTTTCAACCATTCATCCAATAGGACAAATATGTCAATGTGATTATCGATTCGTAACCCAATACTGGATGCGAACCAAACGGCTCTAGCAATATGACACTGAAGGAATAAATGGTTGACATCTTCCTGATGAAGAAGGCAGAACGGGCAAGCGCTGTTGATATCAGGCATTCTCTTATTGAGTGCAGTGAAGAGGGGAAGTGAATTTTGAAGTAACCTCCATATAAATGTGCGAACTCTGGGTGCCACGTTACCCAGCTTCCATATTTTATGCCACACAGATTTGTTGTCACCAGTATTGGAGTTACCCGGTTGTCGACGACGAATGTCCTCATAAAGCGATTTAGGAGTGAAGCGCCCATTCCTGGCCTTAGTCCAAATTAAATCATCTGGACCTCTATCTCCAGAAATTGGGATCCTGGAGATAGCAGATACCTCCACCGGTGAGAACAGACTTTGGAGAACAGGTAAGTTCCATGTGTTATTGTCAGCACACATAAGGTCGCGAACATGTATAGGAAGGGGGCCATAGCTCGGAGTAGGGACAGCAGCAACTCGAAAACCAGGTAGTGTGGGTATCCACGGTTCGCCGAGTATTTTCGTCCACCCCCCATTGATTTTCCAACACACTCCATCCTCCATATAGGGGCGCACATCCAGTATACTCGTCCACGTCGGAGAAGCACGTCGTGTTTTAGCAACGCTCCATATGGACCGGTCTTGTAAATATAGTCCTTTGAGTAATCGAACCCATAGCAAGTCAGGATAAGCAATAAATCGCCAGAGTAATTTCCCAACCAGCGATTTGTTCACCCATTGGATGTTTCTGATCCCGAGACCACCCTCTCTCATAAGAGCGGTAATTTTTTTCCAGCTAAGGAAATGCATCTTTCTTTCTTGTGTATCATGTCCCCACCAAAAGCTTCTTTGTGGTCGCTTTGATGAGCGTAGTGCGTCCTGCATGGGAGAGTAATTTGGATTTCCAGCCTTGAAGTCGAGCTCATAGCCTTGAAGTAGAGACCATGCAAAAAATATGAGGGTTTGTTATTAAAATAACACCGATGACAGCGAAGTAAACATCAATGAATCGAATAAAAAAACATGGCTTCTACATACCACATCTTTTAATTTCTTTTTTTGGAGAAAGAGACCTCATATTAGCCCGATTGACATATTATTTATTGCAAATTGTTATTAATTATCTAAGAAAATAAACGATATTTAATGGAATAAATTAAAAAATAGTTGAAACCAAAGAAAAATAATATAAAAGTCATATTACTTATTTGTCACTCTTATCATTTGCAAAATATATTTGTAAATTCTCCTTTAATTTTTACTCAACTAGGTTGGCGTTGCAGAATAGGTTGAACCTTTACATAGTAATTTATTTTGACTTTTGAATGGGTGAAAAGTATTAAATTCTCATCCCTACTACAGCTTAGGAGTTTTAGCAAAAGGGACCACATCCAAAATTTTGTAGATATCTATTACTCTCAAATTCTTGTCCTCAGAAGCTTGCTTATCATTCTCCTCCTCAATATTAATTAGTTCCTTTTTAACCGCTAAAGTTGCTTCTAGTTTGTCTATACGACCAATTTTAAGCATTTGGTCGAGTTGGATAGTCTATAGATAATAGAACATGTTACTGTTTAGTAAACAAATTCCACAAGTTTGTAAAGATATTAGAGTTATTTTTTTATTATAGATAATAAAGCATATGTAAACGTTTACTATTCTAGAATTTTTTTTTACCTTTTTTGGACCCGTTTGGACCGACGAGTCGGTCCGGTTCGGACCTGTTTAGAATGGGTAGAGTCCAATATGGTTCCAATATTTTTTTGGACCTGTTCCGTCCCGCCCAGCCAAGCAACGGATCCGGTCCGGGTCCATCAAATTTGGGCCTAGCCCGACCATTGCCCAGCTCTAATTTTTCGTAACATATGCGGAACAAAGGTTTCATTAGAAGCTGACATCCATTCTTCATTTATATGCGTAGACATCTTCTACACTTCTACTAGACAAAACGTGACAATTATTCTACAAATGGAATATAAAATTTTATTTAAAACAGAAGAATACTACCATATGTGAGGAAGATGGAAAGAGAATAATATTGGGGCTCTCAAAGTGGTTGTTGTAATGATAATATTGGGCATTTTAATTAGGTTACCAAAATAATCGTGGAACTTGAAAGGTTGTTTTCATTCAATAAAATAAATCAAATAAATATACTCCTCTTATATACTTCCAATTCTTTGTAGGCAATTCCTACTCATATTGGAATAAAGATTCATAAAGATTTGATGTAGCGTACCATTTATATCTAGGCAATCCCATCAGAATACATTACATACGAACCAACAACAATATTCAACACTAATTCTATGTTCTTTCTTATCTATTTTATTTCTTTTTAAATTTCTATAAAAATAGTCTTTATCTTCATCTACATTTTCTTGTCTCTGTAATTAATTAAAAAGTTAAAGGTTCTTTTTCATCTGTTGTAACATCAGATAACCATCTCCCTGTTTAATATATAACAAACTTTACTAAAATAATAACAATAAATAAAATAACCCATCAAAAATTAATTTCTTCCATCACAATTCTTCTAAGAACATTCTGATGCCTGAGTCGATGCCACATTAATATTTCGATGGCAGCGTAATGCACATTGTTTCAAATGAAGATGAATTAAATGGATGAAACTGAATTAAATAATAGTTAAGAGCCAGATCGGGATATACCAATTATATTTTTTTCCAATTTCATAAGATCTGATGATAGCATAAAATATAAATCAAGAATAAAATATCAACTTTGCATTAATTTAATTGATGAAGCTGGAATAAATAACTATTAAGATGCGATGATAGGATAGAAAAGAAGAATAAAATATCAACTATGCACTTGATGATTAGGCTACAATTAATCTAGGGTGATTGTGTTGATTGAAATGAAGCCCGAACATCATAAAAAGAAAAACCGTCCCCCAATATTAACCTTTTGTTATTTATAATATAATCAAGAATGAAATATCAACTATTCACATGATGATTAGGTTGCAGTTAATCTAGGGTGATGGTGTTGATTAACATGAAGTCGCCCCGTGCATCACAAAATAAGAATGCCAGTCCCACGATATTAATCGTTTATTATTTAAAATATAATCAAATCTTACCTAGATATGAGAATCATACCTGATTATATCTAATAATGAATTAATATAGTGTGTTTTGTGTGAGAATCTAATATGGCTATATCTAATTAATATAGAATTAATATAGGGTGTTTTGTGAAATTTTTATCACAATCAAGATGAACTAAATATGAGTTAATCTAGGTCGTTGACTGGACAAATTAGAGTAAAGCATGACCTACAATAGGAGGTAACCAAGAAGTCAAAAAAAAAAAAAAAAAACACAATATTAAATGATGTCCCCCCCCCCCCCCCCCCCCCCCCCCCCTAACGATTGCATATAGTCATATTACCCTTTCAATAAGAAACATTTAATCATAAATCAATGGTTAAAACCTTTACTTGTATCGATACAATTTTGGGGGAGTTTGTCTGTAGAACCACACTAGCGGAAAACCAGATTAGATTGATCCAACCTAAATTGAAAGGGCATTCTTGTAATATGTCTAGAAGCAATCAGTATGAGGGATATATTTTGTTTGAAGTTTATAAATGGAAGAAGTTGATAACTAATATTAATTATTATTCAAATCTCCTATGGAAAACCAGATTAGATTGAGCCGACCTAAATTTTAATCTCTTTCAATTTATAGTGAAATCCTATCTATGCAAATCCAAAAGAAGCTGTTAAGATTAATTAGATTTAGGATTATATTACTTCTCCAATACGGATACATATTCCTTCTGTAATATAGTTATATATTCTTTTTCCTATATGGATACGTATCCATTGTCCATCTATATATATTCATGGTTGTATTGCTTTTTTAGATCATCCATTAATAAAATCAAGATTGTCGATTTATTATGGTATCAGAGCGCAGGTCTATCAATATTTTTTCTGTCTACCTCCTCATCCACTAGCTACCACCACCACATATGCTCTCCTTCCCGATTCTTCGCAGTTAGTAGCAGAAATTGCTGATCCATGCTTGCAATTTGAGATTGATTCAATTTGTTCATTCTTTTCTTGGATCATATTCAATTTAGCTCATAAAAAATCATTATAAGCCAAAGAAAGTGGCAATTGCTACTACTTCTATGTTGCAGTAGGTGATAATGCATATTATTATTCTAGGTTCGGCCTACGACATGAGAAGCAACAGAAAAAGTGATGCTAAAGTTAAAGAATTAGTGGAAGAAAAGTAGGTGTTGTTGTTTGCTTATTATTATCACAAAGGTGTTTTTTTTATTTCATAAAAGTTATACTCATAGGATGAAGTAATAATAAAAAATAAAAAAATGCGTCCAAAGCATGGTCATTTTGCTGCTATTTGCTATGCTCGTCAGTGGTGTAATCTGATTTGTTCTCACTATCAGAAGTCTGGTCACCTAGTGGATAATTGTTTTAGGCTTCATCCACATTTAAAACCTCAATTTTTCAAGCGGATACAGACAAGGGATTCCTCCTCGACTCACTCTCCGGTACCTCTAGCTCACATTGTCGATCGTACACAAACATTGGCCGATATTCAACACCATCTTACTCAGTTAGAGCTTCAGCTCTGGCTCTGATTCCAACGTCAACCTGTCTTTAGCGGGTCCTCTGCATCTGCCTCTACTGGTACGTCTACTTCTTGGATATTCAACTCTGGTGCTTCTCATATTATGACTTCAAAAATTAGTCTCTTATCTAGTATTAAATCTTCACCATCCTATTTTTTTCCTCTTAACATACAACTGATGGCTCTTAGTTGTTCATCACTCAATCTGGTTCCATTATTTCAGATACTTTGAATCTTCATTTTGTTCTACATATTCCCCATCTTACCTTAAATCTCATATCAGTCAGTAGTCTTTGTGAGAATAAATTTATTGTTTCTTTTGATTACCTTACATGTTCTGTGAAGGATCTTCGTACAAGCCAAATGGTTGGTCATGCTCGGGGGAAAGGATGGTTATACCACTTAGGGTTTCTTCATCTTCTATTAACTCAACCTTTGATTTTTATTCATGCTGCTATTGTCACGTCTATTGCGACTTGTAGCACAGACGCTTAGGTCATATTTAAGAGCCCCGTCTAAAGACTTTAGTCTATAGTAGAACTATTGGATGGGGTTCTTTCTCTTCTTTATCCATATGTAAGGGTTATAAGTTAGCAAAACACTTTGCCCTGTATTTCTCTAAGAGTTTATCTAAATCCAATAGTATTTTTGAATTAATTCATTCTAAAATATGGGATCTTGCTCCTATCCCATCTATGTCTAGTTGTCACAACTACGAGAGCTTTATTAATAATTACACTTGTTATGTTTGGGTCTATCTTATGTGTTATTGCGCTCGATCTTCCTACCATTTATAGGATGTTATGATTCAGACTTAATTCAATGATAGAGTTAATACTTTTGTCTCTTATTGTGCTCGTGAGTATCTCTTCACTGTGATGAGATATATCTTACAATCTCACGATACCTTTTTTAGGAGTCATGCCTTTACACTCATGAACATAATGCTGTAGCCAAGAGAAAATATCATCATATTCTTAAGACTACATGTGCTCTCTTGATATCCTCTTTTGTTACTCAAATGTTTTGGATAGAGGCCATTCTTACTTTTGTTAAAATTATTAATATCATTCATTCCTCTTTTTTGCCTGGTTGGACACCTCATGGAATCTTTTTTTTCATGTCCTCCTGATTATAGTATGCTTCGCACTTTTGGGTACACTTGTTTTTTTTTCTTCTTGAGACTGAATGCACGAAGTTAATAGCCAATCAACAAAGTTTGTCTTACTCGATTTTAGTTTCGAGCACAAGGGATATCGTTGTTATGATCCCTTGGCTCGTAGTCTTCATCATCTTGCCATGTCATATATCTCGAGGACTCTCTTTATTTTACTGTCCCGCTTACGGATGTTCATTTTTTGTTCCCCCGGCTTCGTCTAGTGTTTCCATTGGTCATACTCATTTGCTTCCCTCTTATGGTACATCTCCTCTTACGACGCCTATGCCGTTGTCTCACTAGGATTATCCATATATTCTACCAGCCTTAGGTTGGAATTATTCAATAATAGGGGCCACACATGTAAAATTAATTGTGTTGGGCTATCTAAATAATTAAGCCAAATTAAAGTGGTCTATTTGAAAAATTGGCTTAAGGGTATAATTGTCATGGAATTAATGTGTAGATACCGGAGATAAATCTAATTTGATGAGGGGCCAAATTAGAAATATTAAAACATATAAATATATGTATTCATTAGGGTTATGGTCCCCAACTTATATGGCCACCAAAAGAAAGATTTTCTCTTTTTCTCTTCTGCATCCCCATCAATAGAAAGAGAGGGACAAAGAATTTGGATTCATATTTGTCATTAATGGTCATAGCAAGTTGGAAAATCGAACCCCATAAAAGGACGACCGCTTCAAGGTCCAACAAGTCTAGCAATGGATTCAGGTACGCTTCCACAATTTAATTTTATGTTCTTCATCTCATGAATCAACATGCATTAATTTTCAACAAGTGGTATCAAAACCATGTTGTTGTGAGACCTTGACAAGACAATGTAGTGGCACCCCCATTCAAAATAAGGTAATTATTACTGAGGAACAAACTCAACAACCTCAAGAACCGGTAATGTTAAGATGGTCCACAAGAGAAAGGAGAAATATAATTTCAGATAATATTGTCATATTTCTCTAGGAACATGAGGAAGACTGTGGATACTGGAAGATGATCTAATCAACTTCCGTCAGGCCATGGATAGTTTCAGTTCTCAAAGTGGATTGATACAATAAATAAGGAGTATAAGTCTATGCAAGATAATAAAGTTTGGAAACTTGTCCCATTACCAAAAGTGCAAAGTCCATTGGTTGCAAAGGGACATTTAGAACCAAGAAGGATTCGAAGGGTCATGTGGAGATGTATAAAGTACGTCTTGTAGCTAGTGACTTTACTCAAAATTTTGGGATTGATTTTAAAGAGTTTTTTCTTTGGTATCTTTGAAAGACTCCTTTAAAACAATCATAGCACATGTTGCACATTTTGATCTTGAATTACATTAAATGGATGTCAAAACAGTATTTCTCAATGGCAACATTGACAAAATAATTTATATGGTGTAATAAAAAAACTTTATGTCAGAAGACCCAAAGAATATGGTTCACAAACTGACAGAATCTATTTATGGACTCAAGCAGGCTTCTCGTCAAAGATACTTCAAGTTTCACCAATTGATTATCTTGTTTGGTTTTGAGATAAACACTGTTGAAGATTGTGTGTATCACAAGTTCAATGGGAGTAGGAATATAATTTTCTGGTTTTGTATATTGATTAAAGTATTTAATGCAAACCAGGTGACACATGTCGCTAAAGGAGACCAATTCAGTCTAAATCAAGTGCCATAAGATTAGCATTAGAATTAAGGAAATGTAAAAGCTTTTTGTTCATGATCAGTTGTAGGGAGTTTAATGTATGCTCAAGTTTGTACGCGTTCGGATATTGCGTACATAGTTGGAATGTTCGACAGATATTTAAGCAAATATGGATGGATCATTGGGAAGCAGCCAAACTACTTATGTAATTAATAGAGAACAAGAAATTATATGCTCTTTGTAGGAGATCGGATAATTTTGGAGATCATAAGGTATTTCGACTCCGATTTTGGTGGATGCCAACACAGCAGGAGATCCACATCAGGTTATGTTAACTAGTGGAGATATATTTTGTATGAGTGTCAAATAGGCACTCATAATTTCTTCCACCATGGCAGCAAGGTTTATAACATGCTGTGAGGCATCTATTCAGGAAATATAGTTGCAAAATTTTGTCCCAAGGATATTGACATAAAAATACTGTATTCCAATAACAACAAGAACTTATATAAGTCAAAGGATATTGACATAAAAATTCTAGTTGTGAAGAAAAGAATTCAGAATGGTTAAAGTGTCCATATAGCACATTAGGACAAACTCCATGTTAGCGGATTCGCTCACAAAAGTATGATCACCCAGGGTCTTTTATGAGCATACTGCTCATATGGGTGTTATCTTAATTAAGAATATGGCAATACAGTAGGAATTTGTATTTTCTGTATTTAGGTGTTATTTGGTTTTGGGCACATTTATGTATTAAAGTATTTTCGACATTTATCTGATCAGATATATGAAAAATTCAGTTCATTCTGTTTTCATTATGTTAAGTAATGATCTCACTAAAGTTAAGGAGGACCAGTTGGAAATAGACATGTATTGATCACATTGCACATAATTTCCATGCTACGCATCCGTAATTGATCTATGTCGTTTAGCTATATTGGTATATGTGACCATTGATGGTTTAGTTATGCTATATCTGACGAAGACCGCTTTGATCATATATTGATATGGTTAATGGACGAGATGGTCCTGATATACCCTAAGGATTAAGATAGCAATTTATGAGCTCATTAATGTTAACACAATTATAAGGTTACATATGTGGCCCAGTGGAAGATTGTTGGAATTATTCAATAATAGGGGCCACACATGTAAAATTAATTATGTTGGGCTATCTAAATAATTAAGCCAAATTAAAATAATCTATTTGGAAAATTGGCTCAAGGGTATAATTATCATGAAATTAATGTGTAGATACCGGAGATAAATCTAATTTGATGAGGGGCCAAATTAGAAATATCAAAACATATAAATATATGTATTCATTAGGATTATGGTCCCCAACTTATACGGCCACCAAAAGAGAGGTTTTCTCTTTTTCTCTTCTGCATCCCCATCAACAGAAAGAGAAGGACAAAGAATTTGGATTCATCTTTATCATTAAGGGTCGTAGCAAGTTGGAAGATCGAACCCCATAAAAGGACGACTGCTTGAAGATCCATCAAGCCTAGCAATCGATTCAGGTACGCTTTCTCAATTTAATTTATGTTCTTCATCTCATGAATCAACATGCATTAATTTCCAATACCTTAGCTATACTATCTTCTCTACCATTAACGCCTCTACCATAACCCCTCCATCAGTAATAATGTATTCATCATCCCCGTGCTCATTTTACCGGACCCCTGATTGTTCTGGTCCACCGGACAAGTTTAATTTTACTACCTCAGTCTCATATTCTCCAGTTTCATTCTTTTCTTATTGCTATCCATACTACATGAGAGCCCAGTTCTTATCAAGAGTCTATTCAATACCCTGAGTAGCAGGAGGCTATGACATAGGAGTTTTGAACATTTCAACAAACAGGTACTTGGGATGTTATCCTACTTCCAGATGGGGTCTAGCATGTTTGTTGCAAGTGGGTCTTCAAGGTCAAGTATCGACCTGATGGATCCATTAAGCGACACAAGGCATGCCTTATTATCCAAGGTTTTACACAGGAGCATGGGATTGACTATGATAAGATATTTGCAACTATTGCTTAGATGACAACAATTCGTACATTACTAGTTTTTGTCGTCGCTTACCAGTGGTCACTCTATCAGATGGATGGAAGAATCTTTTCTTTACGGTTCTTTATTAGATGTTGTCTATATGCATCCCCTTCAGGCCTTTCTACTATGTTGGGACATGTTTGTCACCTTCATCGTGCTATCTATGGTCTCAAGCAAGCTTCTCGAGCTTGGTTTGAGTGTTTTTGAAGTGCTATTCATAAAGCAGTTTTTTAATAAGGTTTTCAGGATTATTCTCTATTTGTAGGATCATCACCACAAGGTTGAGTTCTTCTGTTATCTATGTGGATGACATGATCTTAATTGACGATGATTCAACAGGGATTACAACTACTCATAAGGGATTACAACTACTCATAGGTACCTTTATCAACAGTTTCAAATGAAGGACCTTGGTTGTCTTTGCTACTTTAGTGGACTCATGATTGTACAAGGTAAAACATGAATACTTGTATCTCAGCAGAAATATACTTCGGAGATTGTTTCGTTTTCAGGTCTATCGGATAGTTAGATAGTTGATACTCCTTTTGTAGCCATTGTTTTCCAAAATTTTAAATTTTTTATAATTTTCTTTTTATTTAATAGATTTACTTTCAATTATCTTTAGAAAAGAATTTTTCTTGAATTTTATTATTGGAATTTTAGAAGATGTTGGTTATTATTTTGAACTTTCAAAAGAATGGTTTTGAAAATCATATGTGTTTTTAAACAATAAAAAGATTTGCAATTTATTTTAAATAAATTTAGATATATGAAAAATATATAATCTAAATTATTTTGATGGTATCAAATGTTACATTTAAATACGTTGACTATTATTTGAATTAAGATTTGGATTTATACTAATATGATTTAATTATTTTGATAGTAACGAATGTTATCTTAAATTATTATGTTGATCAATTATAAGATAATATTACATAATAATAAGATTCTTATATATTAAATAATTTTAAACAAATATTCTGATTTATATTTAAATAATTATCTAAACTTTATTTTCCTTTAAATTCTAATACTGATAAGATTCTTCTAAGCCAATCCTTATCATATATATATATATTATATATATATAGCTCTCCCTCTCACGTCTCTATAATCCTCCTCACACGCAAAAGCCCTCTCTCCCTTCGCCTTGCTTGACTCTAAACCAAACACATGCCACAACATCAACCATCATCACAAATTTCGTCCGTGCACCCTGTCGGTGTCCATCAATCTCCTTCTACTGTCTATTATATTTACATTTACTACTCGTCGCTCCGGACACATCCAACCTATCTTACAATCCATGTTCCTGTGTCTAACACAGGGATACGTACAACATTAGACCCTAACCTAACCCTAATCCTCTATCGGCCTCCCCCAATGTCGTGCCTAGCCCCGATGTCGAAAGTCACTGGAACAGCATCGACGCTATGCTTATCTTTTTTGCCCCGAGCTTGGCCATCCCCTGTTGCCGGCATCCACCCTAGTGCACCCGACTGGATTTGAACACCTCCACCTCCAATCTTCCAACCACTCTGCCCTAGGGGCCGACGACCGAGTTTTTTCGAGCCAGCATACCTCCTGCGAGCCCGACCATCACCTTTCGGCCAAATCCCTACCCACCCAAACCGCTTCACTACCACTATCTCCGTCCGTCGAGTCCAGCATAACCATCCCCGAGCACCTGCAGACTTTTCCAGCCCCACACCAGCTTCTGCCATTCGCCGTTAAACTATATAGTCGGTCGACTAACCAGTGCTCACCTTCTCGAGCCAAGACCGGTGCTGATCCCGATCTCGACCGCTACCTCGGTCTCCACGATCGGTCGACACTCCCTATCAGAATTCCCTGAACCACCACTCGTCTCCGGCATGCTACCTCCCTCCTCGAATGCCACCATCCAACAGTCGCCGGATGCGCCTCCAACTTGACTTTGCCAGATCCGAGCAACGTTGGTCGTTCCCCCAAGCAGCATCGATGTCGCACGCCATTTCCCGACGGAGCTATGTCCAGCATACAACGACCTGCTCTGTGGAGCTCCCGCTTGCCGTCGTGATCTAGTGACTAACGTCGAACCTGACTCCAATTCCTCAGTGAGCTCATTCTTCCATCCTTGTTCTCTCTTCTTTCCAAAATGATGAATAGGGGCACTTAGTTAGGCTTTGTACTTTCGGCTAATATTCGAAGGGTTGAAGAATTGGTTTTGGTCTCAAGGCCCATGGGTTTTTAAAAACAAAATTATTATTATTTGGGGAATTATAGTAAATATATCACTTTGGGCCTTGGGCTTTAAGAATACAAATAAGATTTTAGATAAGTTCTTGAATAATATTGGGCTTTTATGAGTACTTTTAAAATGGAGATTTTATCTATAAGTATAGTAGATGGGTTTTGTATGTATTACCTTACGAAATGGCTTTTTCTATATACTAAATAAATATGTTTAAATGGGCTTTGAACCCATTGGACTATAATATATTTTAATAAGTTAATATATAAGGAATTTCTAAATAGTCTATAAATATTTTTCTAAATAAATATATATTTTTCTAAATAAGATTTTTTTAAAATGATTTTCCCTCTTCGGGTAAATCGTTTCCGATTAAATCATTTCCGATCATGGGTAATAAAATATTTCCTATTTCTTTTGCGAATTCGAACTTCTTCATATGGACACTAGCTAATTGGACTAGTCTGGACTCAATAGAATGGCTTGTTTCGTCATCTGGTAGAAGTGTATCATCTGTATATATTATGTGTTTGTACACTTGTGTCGCACACATTGACTCCATCTAACCCAAGCAAGTACTTACACTGATTACTTTAAATTCCAAATTGTTTTTATTGAGACATGTTTTAGACATGCCTTATATGACTTTTGACATATCGTTCACACGAATAGTATGGATTCATATTCATGATAATTGAGTTTCATGATTTACGTTATTTACGGGATAATTGTGTTTTGCGACTATTATATTTCGTGGTTTTCGTGTTCGCGATTATCACGTATTACGATTTTCGTGTCGTAACGTAAATTCATGAGTTTGGCAGAGAAATACTCTAATAGACATGTAAATATACCTAGAACTACCTCTGTATCTAATCTTGCCTGATAGTATCTGTACATCACACGTGTGGTGTGTCGTATTTACCCCTAGTCGTTTACAAGTCGAATGTTCCAAAACACTTAGTTATATGTCTCGATTATCGTATTTACATGTTTCTTTCTAGTTGACATGCCCTGATTGTCATGTTTATATGTTCTGTCTAGTTACCATGTCATGATTATCATGCATACCTATTTTACACTACTTGTCATACCATGATTCCAATTTACATGTTTATCATGTATTTCATATGCTATTTCTGTTTTATAGTTTCTATTTTGTCTTATATAGTTTACCATGTATGTACTCATTCCATTCCTGGCTGGAAACCTATTTTTTAGCTTAGTCAATTGCTACCCTACGCACTTGGAACCTTGGAAGAAGATAAGGTTGTTTTGAAGGACGATCCTAGATTTTTGGTAGACAAATTATTTGATCTTAAATGTTTAGTAAGTTGTTTCCAAATAGTGATGTATTATTGGAAAGTTGTATTTAAATCAAAAGTAAAATTTGGACGTTGTATAATGATTTAGTTGTTGTGAGCAACAAGATTATTTTATGAGCGTTCTACCACCGATGTCATGGCGTAGGATGGACTTGGACACGTACTCGTATTCCAAAAAATGGGAGCGAATCGTGACAAGTTTTCTTGGTGGCCCATGCACATCCGTTTTCGCATAATTGTGCGAACTCGTGGTAGTACCTATATTATTCGTACTATAGCAAGCCTACGACTAGGAAGTGTTCATTCAAAATTATGATTGATTTAATTTTAGAAGAATGACTAGGACTAGGTATGCAATAGGAAAGCCCTTATTCAATTTGATTGCTTAGGTAGTTAGGGTTGTTACATAGGCTATGTGATTAAGATAAGGATATATGTAGAATTATGAGGTAAACTCTATTAGATGAATTTGAGAAATATTTATCTGATGATATGACATTGTGTTTGATAAGATGGTATGATCAAAGGTGGGTAGACTTATCGATTGACAAATTGGTTCATCGAGGTTAATCAAATTGTGGAAGATGAGAATTGTTAAAATTTTGGTACTTTAGGCATAAATATGTAGGTTGATGAATATGAAATTCTAGCTAACATAAGGTTAAAAAATTTAACATAAAATATTTTTTGACTTAATTGATGATTACTAAAATTAAGATGAGAAGTTGGAGATTTTTTGAATTTAAAACTTTTAGGATATTATGAAAGAATGGATTTAAATTTAAAATATTTGGAAGAGTTCAAATATTGTGGAGTTCAAATTTTCAGGATAAATACCAATTTGGATGAAGAGTTGAGTATTTGATAATGCGATATTGACGATTTTGTTAAATCACAATATTGAAGATTGTGATAAGTATTGAGTTATTGATTTAAATTTAATGATTAAAATTTTAAAAACTTAAATAATATATTCTTGAGGTTACAAATTGATGGCTAATGGAAATTTAAATGATTGACTAAAGAAATAAAGATAAGGGATGATATAAATTAGATGACAGACTCCTCCAAACTATATTTGTTGAACAAGTTCTTCCACTTCCATCCTTCTTGATCAATTTTTCTTATTAGGAATATTTTATTATCTTTTTTTTTATCTCATTGATCATTTTTTCTTATTAAATTCTTCTATCATTTTCACCTAACCAATCTAGCCTATCTATCCTAGTTATTCCTTAAATTTCGAGGACGAAATTTTCTAAGGTGGGTATATTTGTAACCACTATTTTCCAAAATTTCAATCTATTTCTTTTTATGTAATAGATTTGCTTTCAATTATCTTTAGAAAAGAATTTTTTTGAATTTTATTATTGGAATTATATAAGATGTTGGTTATTATTTTGAACTTTCAAAAGATTGGTTTCGAAAATAGTTTTGAAAATCATATGTATTTTTCAACAATAAAAAGATTTTCCAATTTACTTTAAATAAGATTTAGATTTATGAAAATATATACTCTAAATTATTTTGATGGTATGAAATGTTATATTTAAATACGATGACTATTATTTGATTAAGATTTGGATTTATACTAATATGCTTTAAATTTTTTTGATATTAACAAATATTATCTTAAATTATTATGTTGATCAATTATCACTACAAGAATAAAGGCTTTTCTTGACGGTGATTCCCCGAAATGGGTATCTTGACGGTTGCGGATCCGTCAACTAGGCCGGAGTCAAGAAAAGACCCCTCCTTTTCTTGACGGTCGCTGGCATGACTTTTCTTGACAGTTTTTGGCCGTCATATGAAGTAGTTTTCTTGACTGTTTTTAGCCGTCAAGATAGCAGTTTTTAGAAACCGTCAATGTAGGCGAAAACTTTTTTTGACTCCGGCATAGATGACGGCTATTAGCCGTCAAGAAAAGTCCTCCTGCTGCAGGATTGAGTTAATTATTGACGTTTTATAACCGTCAAGAGAAGCTGAAGTCAAAATTTTATTTATAATTATATATAATGAATCAAACACACACATAATATCAATAATCCAGAAGATATACATACATCAATAACTATAAACCCCAAATTTTATATTATTAAACTGTATATTGTTCATACACCACAAACTTCCAACACATCCAACACACGTCCATCCACAAACATTCAACACTTGTCCAACCACAAATATATTCAACCAAAGTATGTACTTTCCATACATCTTAAACATCCAAAACTGATAATTATACAAATAAAATCAAAATAGGTAGCAAACCCAGCCGAGCACATCCCTCCCATATTTACAGCACCTTCATTTTCCATGTAGTTCCTATAAGAAGAAGAGAAATATATTTAATCATTTATGTGCTCATATTTGTATAGATTGATAACTAAGAACAAAATGAAATGACCACAAGGCTTACAAGTCAACATAGTAAACAAATTATAGTCTCAAACTGTTCACGAAAAATTACAAAGAGATACATAATCAAATATAATGTAACATTGAATTTCTTTGCTTTAGCTCATTAAATATAATTCTTGCAATTGTATCATGATAATCACCCTAAAGAGCAATATAAATTCGAAGGCATAAACAATTTAAGGAGCATGTTTCAGTATGATGAAGAATAACTAATTGTATTCAGGCATTGCAACAAATTGAGAAGAAAACCGAGTACTTAGGAAGTATGATAACGAAATTCCTTATTTGGGTAATCCAATAATATATACACGAACAATAGAAAATAACATACAAAAGGTTAGTTAAGTGCAGAAATTAACAACATCATGCATTGTCATTTTTAAGCCAGTCTAGAGAAACTAAAGAAAGTGATAGTGTTAAGTCAGTCTTGAAAATTACTTGGACAATAATCCTTCCTCCAAAACCAAGTAATAAGGACACAATAACATGGAGATGGTGTTAATTTTAGAACAGAAGCTTTGAAGAAATTATTGAGCTAATACAATATTTTAGAACAGTGATCCTTTCAACTATATATAGACAAATATTTTAGAACATGACAATGCATGATGTTGTTAATACAATACTTGGACAATAATCCTTTCAACTATATATAGACAAATATTTTAGAACAGTGAGCATGTTAGTGCCTACAAGTTTAAATGGCAGAAATTATTGAGCTAATACAATAACCAACTAACCCATGTTTACTAACAGAAGCTTTGAAGAAAGCCAACACTTAGAATATAAAAGGCATAAAGTTTGACTCACCACTTGACTTTGTTCATCCATTTAGGGATAATCAACACTACTATATAGCAAGCTAGTACTGATCCTCTTCTACAAGCATCTGTAGAAAAGGATAAGAAATATAGTATATTAATTTGAGAAATTTACTCTAAATACCTTGATGCCAAATGGCCAAGTCAACAAACTAATAACTGAACATATATATTTATGTGTTCCATATGGTTTTAAGCTAAATCCGAATAAGCTTCTGGTCCAAATTTTGGATTGAAACCTAAATGCTAAATAGATACAGTAATGTTAACAGCCAACTTGATATTAATTACAGCCCTGGGCTTTCTTCTGGAACTAACCTATAGATGAGACTTTACTCCAATAGCAACCATTGGTAAACATTTGACATCGGCACCCAAATAAATGTATCAAGAACTTAAAAGGAAGTGGCCACACATAATCTCAAACAATGGAAAAATTACATGTGTTGAAGATAGTACTCGAAGCACCAAGAGTTGTCTTTTATATCCAATGAGACTTTTTATATAGTATGATGTCTAAGAAATTGATGAAGGTATCCAATTTAAAATTCATACAATAATGGACTTGCAAATTTTGATATGCATGCCCATATCAAACAATGACACAGTTGTCACTTGTATGCTTTATGAAACAAAAGTGGTTGACACTGAAGACGATGCAACCTAAACTAGAGTTGTCTATAAAATTTAATAAGAGAATACATCACATGACATCCAAGAACTTCATGCATGGCATTCCAAAAAAAATTATACTAACAGATCGAAACATTGGCGTTGACATCAATCATGCACCTAGCAAAGAAAAACACAATTGTCTGACATTGAAGATGTACAAATATTGCATCAAATATTAAATGAGGGTATACGTAAGATTGTGGACATGATACGTATGCACAAACTGTCTACGAAGATAGAAGATACCCACCTCCAGTTGGAGGTTGTCACTCTTTCTCCATCTTCCACTGGAGTGGGCAATTTATTTTCAAGCTTACAAGGGTTTGAACCCTGCATGAAGAAGAATCATAATCAGATACTTGGGAAGCACAGAGGGAGGAGAGAGCTTTAATCAGATATTTAAGATACGAGACATACATCAAAAGCATCAAATAGCGGACTTGCAGATTCTTTAGCATCTCGTTTTGAAGCTTCAATTGCAGCTCGGATCATTTCTTCTTCAATATCATTGTTAAATTCAGTCACATTAACTGATGGTGTAACAACTGTTAGAAATTAATGTACCCTATCGATTAATGAGATGAAGATCAAAAATAAATTGCGGAAGCGTACCTGAATCCATTGCTAGGCTTGACGGATCTTAAAGCGGTCGTCCTTTTATGGGGTTCGATCTTCCAACCCGCTACGACCCTTAATAACAAAGATGAAATTTTTGTTCCTCTCTTTGTTGATGGGGATACAGAAGAGAATAGAGAAATTCTCTTTTTGGTGGCCGTATGAGTTGGGGACCATAACCCTAATGAATACATATATTTATATGTTTTGATATTTCTAATTTGGCCCCTCATCAAATTAGAATTATCTCCGGTATCTACACATTAATTCGATGACAATTATACCCTTAAGCCAATTTTCAAATAGACCACTTTAATTTGGCTTAATTATTTAGATAGCCCAAACACAATTAATTTTACATGCGTGGCCCCATATTATTGAATAATTCCAACAATCTACCACTGGGACATATATGTAACCTTATAATTGTGTTAACCTTAGTGAGCTCATAAATTGCTATCTTTATCCTTAGGGTATATCCGGACAATCTCATCCATTAACCATATCAATATAGGATCAAAGCAGCATTCGTCACATATAGCGTAACTAAACCATCAATGGTCACATATACCAATATAGCTAAACGATATAGATCAATCATGGATGGGTAGCATGGAAATTACATGCAATATGATCAATACATGTCTATTTCCAACTGGTCCTCCTTAACTTTAGTGAGATCAATACTTTAACATAATGAAAACAGAATGAACTGAATTTCCATATATCTGATCAGATAAATATCCAAAATACTTTAATACATAAATGTGTCCAAAACTAAATAGCACCCAAATACATAAGATACAAACTCCCACTGTATTGCCATATTTTTAATTAAGATAACACCCATATGAGTAGTATACTCATGAAAGACCCTGGGTGATAATACTTTCGTGAGCGGATCCGCTAACATGGAGTTTGTCCTAATGTGCTACATGGACACTTAAATCATTCTGAATTCTTTCTTTCACAACAAGAAACTTTATGTCAACATCCTTTGACTTATACAAGTTCTTGTTGTTATTAGAATACAGTACTGCTGATTTATTGTCACACCATAATTTATTTGGTATTTCAACACTGTACTGTAGGCGCAGCCTTGTGACAAAATTTTGCAACCATATTCCCTGAATAGATGTCCCACAGCATGTTATAAACCTAGCTGGCATGGTGGAAGAAATTATGAGTACATGTTTGACACTCATCCAAAATATATCTCCATTAGTCAGCATAACCTGATGTGGATCTCCTGCTGTTTTGGCATTCAGCAACATCGGAGTAGGAATACCTTATGATCTCCAAAATTATCCGATCTCCTACAAAGAGCATATAATTTTTTGTTCTCTATTAATTACTTAAGTAGTTTGGCTGCTACCCAATGATCCATCCATATGTGCTTAAATATCTGCCTAACATCCTAATATGTACGTAATATCCTGACGCGTACATACTTGAGCATACATTAGACTCCTTGCAACTGATCATGAAGAAAAATCTATTGTATTTTCTTAATTTTAAGGTTAACCTTAGGACACTTGATTGAGACCGAATTTGTCTCCTTTAACGAGATGTGTCACCTGGTTTGCATTAAATACTTTAATCAATATACAAAATCAGAAAATTATTCCTACTCCCATTGAACTTGTGATACACACAATCTTCAACAGTGTTCATCTCAAAACCAAACGAGATAATCACTTGAAGTACCTTTGACGAGAAGCTTGCTTGAGTTCATAAATAGATTTTGTCAATTTGTAAACCACATTCTTTGGGTCTTTCGACACAAAGTTTTTTTGGTTGTACCATATAAACTGTTCATCAATGTTACCATTGAGAAATATCGTTTTGTAATTCAAGATCAAAATGAGCAACATGTGCTATAATTGTTTTAAAGGAGTTTTTCAAAGATACCGAAGAGAAAAACTCTTTAAAATCAATCCCAAAATTTTGAGTAAAGTTACTAGCTACAAGACGTACCTTATACCTCTCCACATGACCCTTCGAATCCTTATTGGTTCTAAATGTTCATTTGCAACCAATGGGCTTCATACCTTTTGGTAATGGGACAAGTTCTTAAACTTTATTGTCTTGTATGGACTTATACTCCTTATTTATTGTATCAATCCATTTTGAGAACTGGAACTTTCTATGGCTTGACGAAAGTTGATTAGATCATCTTCCAGTATCCACAGTCTTCCTCACGTTTCTAGAGAAATATGACAATATTATCCGAAATTATATTTCTCTTTTCTCTGGTGGACCATCTTAATATTACGCGTTCATGAGGTTGTTGAGTTTGTTCCTTAGGAATAATTACCTTATCTTGAATGGGGTGCCGCTACGTTGTCGTTGTTAAGGTATCTCAACAATGACTTATAGAGATAATTCGACATTGTCTTATTGAGGCTCCGAATTCATTTCTTGATCAATGACAGGTATAGAATTCTGCACATCGTCAAAAGTGATAGTAGGAATCGTAATTGATTCCTTCTCAAAGACAATGACCTTGACTTTATTTCTCCTCCAAACTCAACATACTCAAAAAATATTACACTTCTCGTCTAATTTTTTTTTCTTAGTATAGGATTGTATAATTATCAACCCCTTGATCTGTAGCATAACCAATAAAGTAGCTGCTTATAATTTAACTTTGGTCTGTCTTCCCTTTACACATTCAATACAGACATTGAAGTCTATAAAGTCAATAGAATCCAAATTTCATCAGACACAAGTCGTTCAACTATTTCTAGAGATGTGACCTAATCGCTTATGTCATAATGAGGCTAAATTTTTATTATTGTTAATTTTGTGTTTAGTACCACATGACTCCACTTGCAAGGTTCCATTTAAGCTGCAATAGTTTCAACTAAATATACGCGATCATAAACCTTAAAGGAACCGTTACCAATAATATTTGGATTTAAAGATAGACTAAACTTATTATTTCCAAATGAACAATGATAATCAGATTTGTCCATTAAGGAAACTGAAACTGAATTTCGTCTAAAAGACGATACAATAAAAATGTCTATCAAATCCAAATAATAATCGACTTCTAAAAATAAACTAAAATGTCCTATTGCATCCACTTCTACCGATTTTTCGTCACCCACATAGATGTATCTTTCACCATTAATTGGCTTTCGATAGCTCAGACAACCTTGTCTTTAAACACTAATGTGGGTAGTAGCACCAGAATCTAACCACCATGTGTTTCTAGGTACTAAATCTAAGTTAACCTCAGAACAGACCAAATTTAGAAATATACTTTTCTTTATACGCCATGCGTGGTACTTTGTACATTTCTTCCTTATGTGTCCCGTCTTATCACAAAAGAACAACCCTTAGTTTTATATTGTTATTTCTTTTGAGCTGGACCCTCAGCAGCTTCTGTATTTATTTCTTTTTTTGCCCTTAAAGATTATTCCATTAAACATGAAAATTAAATTTTTATTGACAGATATTGTAGCAACATTAACTGTGAAGAGAACAAAAATAAATAGACAAACATGCTCTAATTAATAACCAAAGAGTAAAATATAGTCAAACAAATTCAAATAATGGTGAACCCCATCTCAAGATACCTAGTACATCATTAATATCAAGTCTTTGGATAGTGATATTAACTGCAAGTGGTACTCTTGGTGTAATGATCAAACGTTGACAATAAGTCATGTCAAATAATAAGCCTATCTTTGGATCGGATTATTATTCACATGTAAACCTTACAAGTCACACATTTATCACCACAAGTATGTGTGCAATTCGGCCAAGTATTAACCTTCCTTTGGGCCGACTAATACCCGCATGAATATACACACACAAACATCCAACATCCCTCATAGACTATCTACGTAAGAGAGGTCACTTTGGCGACATCTTGTTTCAATGAGTCTATTTAGAATATTAGACAACTATTGCTAGTCACAAAAGGCACCAAAAAAATTGAATGTTGACTAAATTTTACAAAACCGAATCATGTCCAAAAATTTATGTACATGGATATTTAAATATTATAACTCAAATAAAATAATCATGGTAACTATCATATTTGTAATAAAAAATGCTAACAGTGTCATGAACAATAATGAGTTGGTATGATAGTTAGTACCATTACAAAATTTTGATATCCTTATTCCAATAATCTAGATCATTGAAAAAAATGCTGATATTCCAAAAGTCTAAATATTTTTAATTCTGCATGTCACAAATATATACATCCAAAACAGAAGTTGCAATATGGGCTCAACTGATATTATTCTAAACTTAGTGTCTTTGAAAGCTTTAAACCATATTTATACTTAATCAGAGCTTTCTACACTAATAATTTCTTTATATCTGAAACATGCCATTACCAAGATACTAAATTCTTAATTATCAAAAATTGCTGCACTAAAACACATTCTTTATATCATCCACTATGCCATCGCCCTCAATTGAAATATGTTCGTGAGGTTGCTAAAGAAGACGTGTCCATAGAATCAAGTCAACATAAGGTGGGAGTACAAATAAAATATCCTCCTTTTTTTTCTTTAACTAAATCGAGCATTATCAACATGATAAAAATCATATAATAATACAATTTAGAATAACCAGAGGTTTGACTACAACGATAAAAAAATTGACGATTAAGATATCCTGACATCTTCATCAACAATTTAGAAAATAACCACAGAGACTTCGCCCCTGAGTCACACGAAAAACGTATTCAATTATAGAGATCTGCTCAACTTTTTTATTTTATTTTTTTTATTCACAAATAATAAAAAAATGTGCTATATCTATTCTTAGAAAACTTTAATCACATTATATGGCTACTGAATTCATGTGTCCACCACTTTGTTTTACTAAGAACCTTTAGTTTGCGGACTCAGTAAATCAAGCAGTTGAGATTCCTTGGAAGAAATTTATGCAACCTTGAAATTTACTATCATTTAAAGCATCTACCGATTGCTTGGCACTCAATATAAACTATGATCTATTTGGGACGGTTTCAAAAACAAAATATTCCCACTACTCTATCTTCATGCATTATCTTTTTTCTATAGATGAGAATAAGTTAGTTTACGCATTTAATTCAAAGTAAATTACAAAAATTTTGATCCAACAATTGGAACCATAAAATAAATTAGATAAAACAATCTAGGGTTCCAGGACAAAAACAACAAAAAATTGATTCTGAAACTTCGACCTTATAAATTAAACAGGGAGGCTCTGATACCACTTGTTAGAAATTAATGTACCCTGTCGATGAATGAGATGAAGACCGAAAATAAATTGCAGAAGCGTACCTGAATCCATTACTAGGCTTGACGGATCTTGAAGCGGTCGTCCTTTTATGGGGTTCGATCTTCCAACCCGCTACGGCCCTTAATAACAAAGATGAAATCTTTGTTCTCTCTTTGTTGATGGGGATACAGAAGAGAATAGAGAAATCCTCTCTTTGGTGGCCGTATGAGTTGGGGACCATAACCCTAATGAATACATATATTTATATGTTTTGATATTTCTAATTCGGCCCCTCATCAAATTAGAATTATCTCTGGTATCTACACATTAATTCCATGACAATTATACCCTTAAACTAATTTTCAAATAGACCACTTTAATTTGGCTTAATTATTTAGATAGCCCAACACAATTAATTTTACATGTGTGGCCCCATATTATTTAATAATTCCAACAACAACTGGTCTAGTGTGCATTAAAATAAATGATAAAGATCATAAAAAATAACACTACCAAAATAAGTCATATCAGCGACGTATTTAGCGACTCCAAGATAAAACGTCGCTAATATTTGGGAGTTTAGCGACGTTTATCTAAGACGTCGCTGTTTGTCACCAATAGTGAATAATAGCGACGTCTAGCGGCTACAATTTGTTAAATAGAAATCTGTGTCGCAAGTTCTTCGGTACACGTCGCTGATATAGCGACGTGTAGCGACGCATTTTAAGTAGCGTCGCCGTTTATTAAATATCAGCGACGTTTAGCGACGGCAGAGAAGGACGTCGCTAAATGTTTCATATAGGCGGCGAGGGTTTCCTTTTCGATCATTCACAAATTTTTCCCTCCAATTTTTCGTGCGCTCCTCCTCCGCGACGCTCCTCCGGCGATTTCCCTCCTCCGGCCTCCTCATCCGCGGCGCTCCTTCGGCGATCTCCCTCCTCCGGCCTCCTCCTTCTCCTCCTCCTCTTCCTTCCTCAGGTAGCTCCTCCTCAGGTAACTCTCCCCTGTCCCCGCTTCCCAGTTTTTCCTCGTCTTCTAGTTCTCTCTCTCGCTTCTAGTTCGTATCCACGAGAGCGTGGACTCGCTGCGGGGGACACGAGACTCACAGTGGACTCACTGCGGGGGACACGAGAGCGTGGACTCGCTTCTAGTTCGTGTGATACCTATTTTGTTGGTTTGGACACGTCGTGCCCCACTGTGTGGACACGAGACTCATAGTGTGACACCTATATACTGATACTGGGAGTTTTTTGGGCATATCAACTTTCAATTTGATGTTTTGCTTGGATTCGAATTCTAATTTAGGGTTCGAGCCCTATTTACTGATACTGGGAGTTTTTTGGGCATTTTTCGGGTTTTGAAATGATGAATAAATTGACTAATAATTATTATCGAGCCCTATAAAATTTCAGCTATGTCATGAAGGATGGATACTAATCCTGTGAATGAGTTTTCTCCTAAGTATTCTCGACAGTGGAGTATGATTTAGCTCACTGACATTACTGAAATATGGAATGATTAGTGTAGGGTATATTGGTCAGGTTTTGGCAGAGTTGGGATATGATAGTATGCATGTTACAATTAACAAGGAATGCTGTTGACACCAAATGTTGCACGACAGGTTACTTGAGTAACCTGGAATGTTTTACCTACTGAAACAAATGGTTTGGGCAAGGGTGTGTATAGGTTTGTCATCAGATGGTATAGGATTTTGCCTGCCAAGTTCTGAACAGCAGTCCAGGCTGCCTGCTTAGTTGAAAGTCTTAATTAGACTTTCTGTTCAGCACCCTTTGACTGAATTAAGTTGACCTGAATACCATATTTTAAATCCTAAATCTAAGTCTGCCTGTTGTTCAATTCATGACAGGTTATCTTGTTAACAGTAAATGCCTTCCTTTTTAATATGTGTGAAACTAAGAGTTAGGGTAAATCTAGTACAAATTAGGGACTGTCATGTTCAGGCAGTTGGTACCAGTATTTAAGACTAGTTTGATTTGTATAATTTAATGTTAAAGGCAGATAGGTAGGTCCTGTATGAGAGACTGGATACATAGGTAGAAATACACCTACAGCCATTCGACTGGCGAGGTAGATGTAATGCCCCGCTCCGTATCGGTGCATTATGATGAGTTGACTCGAAGAGTTGCGTTGACCCGATGAAGTATCGATGCGAGAGTTACGTTGGCCAAAGGTAAGCTTTGAGTAGGTTGGAATCTATGAATCGAATCGATGCAAAGGATAAGTTTCGTTGAGCAAGTGCTAATGTTGGTTGATCTGGTGTGCAGGCTATGTCTTCATGCTGGATTATGGATCGTGGTATGGGCGCGATAGGCCAAATCAACCGAGTAGTTCAAAGGAATGGCTAAGTCCGGGAGTTAGCTATGCGATCGAGTTATGGAAGCGAGACGCTTCAATCGGCGAGACGGCAAGGCGTATCGACTTAAGGTGGGTGGGTTCTTGACTCTCTCTCCCTATTCCTTCACGTCTAATAAAATATGTTATGGTATGCGTAAGATGTTATCGAGTTAGCGAGCGTGGCTCGGCGACGAAAGGTCCAAGTATGTGTCGAACACTAAGATAGAACATTGAACAATCGAACAATTGAAGCGACGTGCATCAAGTGTACGAGTCGCGGTAGGGCATGATGGTAGAACATTGAAAGACAATATCGAGATGTGCATCATGTGTACGGCTCCGAGAACATTGAACACTAGGCGTAGAACATTGACTATGGCGTTTAGCGTGCCCTCGTGCACGGAAACTATGAAATGACTACGTAAATACGGAAGTAGGCTATGCGAATAACATTATGAACGGGATGCGTTGAATATGAGTATGAGAAGTCTAAGTCGTTGGGCGTCGTGCATCAACACGGATGCGTTGGGACATGATGCCGTCGGAACATGAATATGTTTATGAAAAAAGAGTATGTTTATGGAATACGAGATCGGTTAGTATGCTATGGATTGTATGATATGGTACGTATTGCATGGTCAATGGACTCGGATGGCCCGTGCACGGGTACGGCTTCCCTCGAACGGTTACGCCGGGGCGCCGGGACCGTTCGGCCTAGGAGGGAATTATGTGTGGTATTTATGGTGCACATCATTCAGACGGATTGCGACCGTCTAGTGCTGTGATAAGCTATGATATCCGTAAGTTTAGGATCCTTTGGATATTGGGCTAGCAACCTGTATCGAAGTAATCGTAGGCTTACACATAAGAGATGCCAAGTCCATTACGGTGCGAAGCACCGTGACCTTCATATAGATAGGGCCGGTGGGCTGAGATGAGAGCTGGGTGCAGGCGTAGAGCCTGCGACCCTTATGCATATATTTACGGTTATGATTGGTTGGTTGTGCGAATCGTATGTTTGCTTATGTAATTTCTAACCATGGCAGGCTAGGCAAAGAGGAACGGGATGAGCACGAATCACTATATTTATGTTTCAGATTATGTCTAACTGTATCTGCTGCAGGAACACGGTATGGGACACATTTATGATAATGTGCTATGTTTAAGTGTTTCCATGAAATCGATCCTAAGGCTAAATAGAAAGATCACAAATTAAGATGCATGCTTCACTAAATGATTAAGTGTTTGGTTTGGGTGCGAGCGAGTCTTGATCAGTGCGAAGCGAGGACGAAAGCACTAATCTCCCACTAGTTTATGTGCAGGTCAGGTTAAGATCGGCTCGGGGCATAGCTTGGCTTGGACGTGCCGAGGCATGGAGTCCTTAGCGTTCAAGAGGAGCTACCGCATATGCGTTCGGACTTGCGACATGGAGATGTTCGGCCGAAGACTACTTGGTGGCTATAAAGAGGCATAATGTATGGAACAATGTAATCCTTTGTGAGCTAGAGAGATCATGAGCGTTGTAGCCAATTGGCATAATATGTTGGGCTATTCAAAGCCTTTGTAACCTTCGATTTGTTATCAATAAAAAAGATTCTTATGTTATACTTTGGTTTCCTTCCGCTGCTTATGTTATCAAGTTGAGATAGTTCTATGTGAACCTGTTATCTTGCCATGCACGAGCGCAACTCCAGGCTCGTGCGGCATCACGCCCCAGCGAGGACGATGATTCGGGTAAAATCTAGCGAGGACGAGCGATTTCCCGAATCGGGGCGTGACAAGTTGGTATCAGAGCAGTTCCATCCTTTGGACCGTACATGAATCTCTTTGACCCTCAGTCGCTTCGCTATCGAATTCAGTTGACTCTAAGTTATTTCCGCAACCGCATGGCTCATGGATCTGCTCGACGCTATATTGGATGTTCCATACAATAAGTCTATATTAAGTGCGTACGTCCACCACAAGTATGTCGTGACTATTACGCTATCTCCGGGTGCCATCGGAGAGTGTTTGTTGCACGAAGTACAACGAGTTATGGAATGCTGGTCGCACGAAGTGCAACGAATATGGTGATATTGGTTGCATGAAGTGCAACGAGATGTGTTATCGGTCGCACAAAGTGCGAGGAGCTATGTGTTGTCGGTTGCATGAAGTGCGAGGAGTTATGTGTTGTTGGTCGCATGAAGTGCGAGGAGATATGTGTTGTTGGTTGCACGAAGTGCAACGGATCGATATATGAGACGATGCGTATTATGTGGCTACGCGAATGGTTATGTGTTGTTGGTTGTACGGAGTGCAGCAAGTCGTGAATCGTTCGTTGCATCAGCGCAACGAGTCGGTATGGTATGATACGTGTTGTATGGCTATACGGATGGATAGCGATATGTTGCACGAGATTGAGAAATGACCTTAAGTATCGAGAGTAAATTGTTGTACGAGTTGCAACGAGCGAGATTGGAAGATCGTGGATGCGATTTGAACGAGTCGAGTTGAGTAGACGAACATGTATGTTGGCCGAATGTCGCGTTGAGCTTTGAATAAGCGAATGTTGCGGGTGTGATCGATACGATCGCCATGGTACGTTTAGATGGAATGTGTGCCAAACTTGAGCTAACGCTAGAGCTGGGATCGGAAGGATCGCCATACGGGATAGTTGATTGGGGGATAGATGTCGGACCTATACGGAGTGTAAAGTCGAGTAATGACTCGATTTCGAGTGGTATATGCAATACCATTTATGCGATCAGTATAACGAAGTATTGTATCGGTAACGATAGGCTCGATTTCTGAGTGGTATATGGAATACCCCTTAACGATAGCTATGTTAGGCCGGTTGGTGACTTGCGATAGGTTACGTCGAGACGATTGTATTGTTACGATATGTTGCCCTCAACGGACGAAGTAGTACCGAGACTCGAGTGGGAATGATTTGAGAGAAGTCGATGCAAGTATGCTTCGGTGAATTGGGTCGAACGATTATGTGCGAAGTCGTACTTATGGATGATACGTCGGACGAGGATTCGTTAAGTATAAGTTGAACGATAGGCCGACCATAGCGAATGAATGTTACATTGAGGAAATAGTCGACCCGGTCGAATTTATGTTGAGTAAGTACGAAGGAATCGTTCGAACGAATTCAAGTTAGTGCGATAAGTCGATAGCACGATTTGGAAGTACGAGTTAGGGATATGAGAATGAATATGTGAATTGAAAATTATGTCGTGATGATGATTATTAGTCACAACGGAATGGTTTTTGGTACGTGAGACTTGATTCGTATTCGAGTTTGGATAACGGCAGTGATTGCAACGAATTTCAGCTTATGAGAAAGAAAGATGTTTAAGTTATGCATATCGACGATGGTATTGAGGCGTATCAAAGACGATATACAATAACTCGGGAATACTCTGATCGAATGAACAAAAATTATGTTGAGAATTGCTGTTGGATGAATAAGATGCAAGTTAAGTTGATGGCAGTTTGGATGATAAGGGTAGGAACGCTTCGGAAAATTTGAGAGTGAATGGATGTTGCTCGGATGAAATCGAAAGTGTCTGGATTGATTCGTGGATAACCATTATGTTGACATTCTTGTCTTATGCGAGTGCAACTCCAGCCTCGCACATGCGTCACGCCAAATTAGGGCGATCATTCCGCATGAGCGCTGGTATGGTGATTCATCCAGTGGGGATGATCGAACTTGCAATGCGTGGCAAAATTGATATGGACTTGTGGTTTGATGCGAAGATGAAATTAAGGATTGTCCGATATGCCTAGAAGTGTGTCAGGCAATAACCGTGAGTAGATAGACTTGTACTAAGGCGAACAAATATTGCTCGGTTGTGATATTGTTAACGGTAGTGCCTAAGTGATTCGAGTAGTAACGGCGCATCAGTTGCGCGAGTGAGTAGATAAATTATGGATTGAAGGATTACGTCGGATTGGATAAAGTCTCGTAGGAATTGTCGGGAATTGATTTGGCTCCGCGATAGGATATAGCATGGTTCGTTGTAACTGTCCCTCGTTGATAATATTCAATTATCGAGCGTAGTTTCGGGACAGATGACCCTAGAAGACTTGATCGCCAAATCAAGTGAATGTTGAAGTCCCATAGGATGACCCAATGAAGTCGCGAAAGAAATTTCATCGAGGATGAAAGATGAGGTAGTGCATATTGTGGATAAGTCTAAGCGAGTTAGTATCGTGTCTCGAAAGTTAGCGAGTACTAGAATCGATATGGTCAAGAAAAGTTATGTTGGATCGAATAGATGTTGAGGAACGTGCTTAGCGTAATGATGCGGTAAGGCGATTGCAAGAATTCTGCAATGCGCGAGAGCGACGAATAGTAGAACGACCCTAAGAGTTGTGTCGTAGATCAATTTGAGTAACGGTTAGACTATGTGCATTGAGCGCGCTATCTACGTTACGAAATGAACTAGTCGGGATTGATTCGAGAATTGAGTAAAGGATTCGTACTCGGTCGAGAATCGGAGATAGGCGTATTATAAGAGACCTTGGGTCGAAAGATTGTTGCCTTTGAGCATCGTAGACTCAAGTTGACCTCTTGTGTCGGGAGAGATTAAGCACGATGTCTGGATAAGTTACCTAGCGGGGGTAGCCCCAGACGCGATACGTAGGCAGTTCGAGAATGTGGGTCGTGTTGGAATAGTTGTGTGCGAGACTTAGTACGGATTATAGACAAAGGAATTTGTGACATGTGGACTTAGTCCATGTCGTTAAGGCCAAGTGTTAGGAATGATCGGATGAAGGACTTAGATTATGTGAGAGATAGGCAAACGGTTAGGCGAATAGGCGTTGCGGAGAATTGTTGCGATCGGATGCGCAATGACTTGATGCAATGCGAGAGATGACCAGCGAGAAACGTATGAGATCGAAGTTATGGTTTGAATTAAGTTATGTGCAAGACGTTGGAAGATGATCGCATGTTATGGAATACACATACGAGAAGTATTTGAGAATATGCGCTAAGATTTGAATGAGTCAAATACGAAACGATGGATGCTTGAGGATTTAAGTTGAGCTTGATAGTTGTCCCGATATCCTACAACTGAGCTTAGCTGAAATGCATATATTGGTGGGACGCCTAAAATATGTGTATGATCCAAACTAAGTTGTATGATTCCAACGATAGTAGCACGAGATCGTAAAATGATCTGGCGAGACACTTGGATTTAAGTGTTGGTTTCGGTTCGAGGACGAACCTGATTTTGAGTGGTATATTATATGTAATGCCTCGCTCCGCATCGGTACATTATGATGAGTCGTTGACTCGAAGAGTTGCGTTGACCCGATGAAGTATCGATGTGAATCGATGCGAGAGTTACGTTGGCCAAAGGTAAGCTTTGAGTCGGTTGGAATCTATGAATCAAATCGATGCAAAGGATAAGTTCCGTTGAGCAAGTGCTAATGTTGGTTGATCTGGTATGCAGGCTATGCCTTCATGCTGGATTACGGATCGTGGTATGGGCGCGATAGGCCAAATCAACCGAGTAGTTCAAAGGAATGGCTAAGTCTGGGAGTTAGCTATGCGATCGAGTTATGGAAGCGAGACGCTTCAATCGGCGAGACGGCAAGGCGTATCGGCTTAAGGTGGGCGGGTTCTTGACTCTCTCTCCCTATTCCTTCACGTCTAATAAAATATGTTATGGTATGCGTAAGATGTTATCGAGTTAGCAAGCGTGGCTCGGCGACAAAAGGTCCAAGTATGTGTCGAACACTAAGATAGAACATTAAACAATCGAACAATTGAAGCGACGTACATCAAGTATACGAGTCGCGGTAGGGCATGACGGTAGAACATTGAAAGACAATATCGAGATGTGCATCAAGTTCACGGCTCCGAGAATATTGAACACTAGGCGTAGAACATTGACTATGGCGTTAAGCGTGCCCTCGTGCACGAAAACTATGAAATGACTAAGTAAATACGGAAGTAGGCTATGCGAATAACATTATGAACGGGATGCGTTGAATATGAGTATGAGAAGTCTAAGCCGTTGGGCATCGTGCATCAACACGGATGCGTTGGGACATGATGCCGTCGGAACATGAATATGTTTATGGAAAGGACTACGTTTATGGAATACGAGATCGGTTAGTATGCTATGGATTGTATGATATGGTACGTATTGCATGGTCTATGGACTCGGATGGCCCGTGCACGGGTACGGCTTCCCTCGAACGGTTACGCCGGAACGCCGGGACCGTTCGGCCTAGGAGGGAATTATGTGTGGTATTTATGGTGCACATCATTCGGACGAATTGCGACCGTCCAGTGCTGTGATAAGCTATGATATTCGTAAGTTTGGGATCCTTCAGATATTGTGCTAGCAACCCGTATCGAAGTGATCGTAGGCTTACACATAAGAGATGCCAAGTCCATTACGGTGCGAAACACCGTGACCTTCATATAGATAGGGCCGGTGGGCTGAGATGAGAGCTGGGTGCAGGCGTAGAGCCTGCGACCCTTATGCATATGTTTACGGTTATGATTGGTTGGTTGCGCGAATCGTATGATTGCTTATGTAAGTTCTAACCATGGCAGGCTAGGCAAAGAGGAACGAGATGAGCACGAATCACTATGTTTATGTTTCAGATTATGTCTAACTGTATCTGCTGCAGGAACACGGTATGGGACACATTTATGATAATGTGCTATGTTTAAGTGTTTCCATGAAATCGATCCTAAGGCTAAATAGAAAGATCACAAATTAAGATGCATGCTTCACTAAATGATTAAGTGTTTGGTTTGGGTGCGAGCGAGTCTTGATCAGTGCGAAGCGAGGACGAAAGTACTAATCTCCCACTAGTTTATGTGCAGGTCAGGTTAAGATCGGCTCGGGGTGGAGCTTGGCTTGGACGTGCCGAGACATGGAGTCCTTAGCGTTCAAGAGGATCTACCGCATATGCGTTCGGACTTGCGACATGGAGATGTTCGGCAGAAGACTACTTGGTGGCTTTAAAGAGGCATAATGTATGGAACAATATAATCCTTTGTGAGCTAGAGAGATCATGAGCATTGTAGCCAATTGGCATAATATGTTTGGCTATTCATAGCCTTTGTAACCTTCGATTTGTTATCAATAAAAGAGATTCTTATGTTATACTTTGGTTTCCTTCCGCTGCTTATGTTATCAAGTTGAGATAGTTCTATGTCAACCTGTTATCTTGCCTTGCATGAGCGCAACTCCAGGCTCGTGCGGCATCACACCCCAGCGAGGACGATGATTCGGGTAAAATCTAGCGAGGACGAGCGATTTCCCGGATCGGGGCGTGACAGTAGAATGTCAGGCATTTTGGAAAAATTGTGAGATACACCAAGTCAGACACTGTTCCTACAGCCATTCGACTAGCGAGGTAGAAATCTATGTACGACATTTGCTATAAGGACTTTGCATTAATCTACGGTACGACATCGTGATCAGGACATTCCCTGCAGCCAATCGACTGGCGAGGCAGAAACTATGTAGCCGTAGATAAGGTTGACTGTCCTCCGACCCTCATCCCTCGGCAATGATGATACGATAACCTATCACTATATCTTATATAGTAGTAGATGATGTCTTAGTATTACATTATGTGAGTTCATCTTGATTCTGTTACATTCTTCAGATACTAGATACGATAAGAATATATACTACACCATATGTACAGAACATAGATGATTCACACTAATGTATGCTAGAATGAACCTTGGGTTGTGTTCTGAGCCATCCGTTCTCACACTTGGCAAAAAATTAAATTTTTTGTAATTTATCTGCTTTCGAAAATGTACTCAAATTACATGATGGTTCCTTTAATTAGCTTGCTTATGTTAGAATTATATTATTTGTGAATATCGATCTTACCAGATGGCACCCATGACCCGAGGAGCGGCACGTCGTTTGAGGGAAACAGTAAATGCTGAGGTGGCTCCTCCTACAGTTAAGGAGGAAGTGGCACCGGTTGCTAGTGAGACCGGGAGTTCTATTCATCCAGCACCGGTATCTAGTGAGACCGGGAGTTCTATTCATGCAGCACTTGCAAGGGACTACATCTCTCCTCACGCCAAAGATCTCGCTTTTTCGAGGTGGTTGCGTGATCGTATCACTGAGCGTTTGCGTTAGCTGCGTGGTTTTCATTAGCTATTAGTACTTATTTGTATTGGACTATTTGTATTGGGTTGTTTTTGTATTAGACTATTTGTATTGAACTACATATATGAATTAGTACTGTGTCAATCTCTGGATTGTATTGGTACTACGACCCTCATCCCTCGGCAATGATGATACGACAACCAACCAGAGAGGATACTCTGAGAGATCCATCTGAGTAGGACGTATACTTTGAGAGATCACCTTTACAAGTATGATATCAGTAGTGGGATTGAGTGTGTACGTCCTACTTAGATGGGTCTCTCACCGTTACTATTTTTTTTGACAGAATGGTGGATGTGCTCCGTCAACAGATTCTTGTTCCGAGCCAAAACTTTGCCCCGGGGCTCAAGTAGACATCCTTCGTATAGAGCTCGAGTGAGAGGTTTCTGACAGCGTAGTGGTCTCTTTTGTCAAAGTATCAGTGCTCATCACACATTGGTTGTGGGACGAGCACGGATACTTTAACAAAGGAGACCACCATGCTGTCAGGAACCTCTCACTCGAGCTCTACACGAAGGATGTCTACTTGAGCTCTGGGGCAAAGTTTTGGCTCGGAGCAAGAATCTGTTGACGGAGCACACCCACCATGCTGTCAGAAAAAAATAGTAACGGCGAGAGACCCATTTGAGTAGGACATACACACTCAATCCTACTACTGATATCATTCTTGTAAAGGTAATCTCTCAGAGTATACGTCCTACTCAGATGGATCTCTCAGAGTATCCTCTCCGGTTGGGTTGTGTTCTGAGCCATCCGTTCTCACCTTAAAATACATATGAATTAGAACTGTGTTTTGTATTTTCGACGAACCAGAGATTTGATTCTGTATTTTGTATTTTGGTTTCTGTATTTTGGCTCCAGCTCCATTTGCATTAATCTACGGTACGACATGGTGATCAGGACATAGTCCCTGCAGCCATTCGACTGGCGAGGCAGAAACTATATAGCCGTAGATAAAGTTGACTGTCCTCCGACCCTCATCCCTCAGCAATGTTGATACGACAACCTATCACTATATCTTATATAGTAGTAGATGATGTTCCTGACAGCATGGTGGTCTCCTTTGTCAAAGTATTCTTTGTCGTTCCAGATGGTATTCTTGAGGAGGTTGAACATTTCGCCTTCCTTTAATGACCGTGCTGCCTTTCTCTTTGACGTCGTCGGCCTCACTTCATCTGCCCCCTTCCCTGTCCCTCTCGTTATGTCGCGAACCTCTTCCTCTATGCCATCAAAATTAGAATCCTCGACTCTCTTTCGCTTCTTAGATATTGACCCAGCTTCCAATCTCTCATTTTCCTCCGGGTCCACTCTACTCCCAATCTCTTCCTCTTTTATACACGGATCTACAGAATCAATACCTCCAAGGAAGGCAAAACTGAATCAGCATTGTCTTCCAGATCATCCTCATCAAGGCATAACGGGCTGCTCAGCGTGCCCAGCTTCTTCTACTTCTCGCTGGCTGCAGAGTCGAAATGGAAACGGGTCCTCTTTGCCGACCCGGAGCTCTGATTCGCACTCGTCGCCTCGCTACCGATTTTCTCTCCTCCTCTGACGCGGGTCATAAGAAAAGAAATTTCGTACCTCTTCTTCACATAAAAATCATTGCCGCCTTGTACTCGAGCCTCCTCGTCTATGACGCTATCCAACTTCTCGATGCCTATCACTCGAATCTCTCCTTCGACTCGTATCGTCCTCTTCTTCGCCTATCTTTTCGCTCCCTGTCTTGTAATCATCTGCTATCACCGCCGACTCATTCGAATCCTTCTCCGATGACTCCAAGGAGGAGGAGGAGGAGGAGGAGGAAGAGGATTACGTTGGAGTTTGGAGGATTATGTCAAAACACACGGCTTAGAAAATTATGACATATTAGTCTTCCGATACCGCGGTAACATGGTTGTCACATTAAGGGTCTTTGATAAGGTGATATGTTATAAAAAGATATATCCTTATAGTTCTCCTACGAATGTTGAAAAAAACCTCTGTACTTTCTCCAGGTCATGCCGCCGGCTGTGTTGCTTCCCTCTCCTCTTCCTGCCCACTTCTTCTCCCCCGACTCTACACTTGAGGTGGATATCATATGTGGCTGAGAGAGTCAAATAAGAAGAAGGGAAGTAGGGAGGAGCAGATGGGTCCAGAGCCATGGTGGAGGAGAGGAGAAGGAAGATGCTTGATCAGAACTTGAGGTGGAAAAGTTGTGACGTTGATAGCGTGAGAGAGGGAGGGAAGTGGCTGCATGCCTTTGGCTCACTCGAGCGGTATTTGTCCTCCGACCCTCATCCCTCGGCAATGATGATATGACAACCTATCACTATATCTTATATAGTAGTAGATGATGTCTTAGTATTACATTATGTGAGTTCATCTTGACTATGTTACATTCTTCAGATACTAGATACGATAAGAACATATACTACACCATATGTAGAGAACATAGATGATTCACACTAATGTATGATAGAATGAATTTTGGGTTGTGTTCTGAGCCATTCGTTCCCATACTTAGCAATTAAGTTGTGGACCATTATGTTTGACATTGTTGTTACAAATTTTCATATATCTGTGTTGATTGATGAGATTGTGTTTCAAATGTGTTCGTGATTGTGTGTATCTGTGTTGTTTGATACTGTGTTCGTGATACACACCGTCGTTGTTGTAAAAAATGGTGTAGGGGATGCTGCAAATGCTGCAGGGGATGCTGCAAATACTGTATTTTTTTTTTCAAGATTAGCGACGTTCAACGACTCTCAGCGACGTCCAGAGCCATGGTGGAGGAGAGGAGAAGGAAGATGCCTTTGGCTGAGAGAGTCAAATAAGAAGAAAAGAAGTAGGGAGGAGCAGATGGGTCCAGAGCCATGGTGGAGGAAAGGAGAAGGAGGATGCTTGATCAGAACTTGAGGTGGAAAAGTTGTGACGTTGATAGCGTGAGAGAGGGAGGGAAGTGGCTGCATGCCTTTGGCTCACTCGAGCGGTATTTGTCCTCCGACCCTCATCCCTCGGCAATGATGATACGACTACCTATCATTATATCTTATATAGTAGTAGATGATGTCTTAGTATTACATTATGTGAGTTCATCTTGATTCTGTTACATTCTTCAGATACTAGATACGATAAGAACATATACTACACCATATGTACAGAACATAGATGATTCACACTAATGTATGCTAGAATGAATTTTGGGTTGTGTTCTGAGCCATTCGTTCCCATACTTGACAATTAAGTTGTGGACCATTATGTTTGACATTGTTGTTACAAATTTTCGTATATCTGTGTTGATTGATGAGATTGTGTTTCAAACGTGTTCGTGATTGTGTGTATCTGTGTTGTATGATACTGTGTTCGTGATACACACCGTCGTTGTTGTAACAAATGGTGTAGGGAATGCTGCAAATGCTGCAGGGGATGCTGCAAATGCTGTATTTTTTTTTCAAGATTAGCGACGTTCAGCGACTCTCAGCGACGTCTAGCGACAACGGTAACGTCGCTAAGTAAGTATCACAACGTCGCTAACTGTGATGAATACCGTCGCTGATCGTCACTAAACGTCGCTACGTAAGACGTCGCTAAACGTCGCTATATGTCGGTACTATAGCGACGTACCAAAGTCGCAGAACATCGCCATTTGGCTCTCAAGCCAGGTCAGCATCGATGCATGTCAAGTCACTCAACGTCGCTAGGTTACGTCGGTAAATGATAACGTTTTACGTCGCTGGTCATCGCTGAATTAGCGACGTGTCAGCGTCGCTAAATGTCGTCGCAATAGCGACGTATTGTGACGTTTTGTGGTTTAGCGACTAGTTTAATTGCCACTACGTACAAACGTCGCTAAATACGTCGCTACTCGATATTAGCGACGTTTTTTTCCCTATTTAGCGACGTCCTGAGGCGTCGCTGATTTGACAGATTTTAGTAGTGTAATGAAACATTGAGTAACATACATTTGCCTATCTCCTTCAGTAAAGTGTGCATTAATAGCTTCATTCAGATCTCCACAGTTCTCCTGAGATCATTAACATAAACAAGAACAAGTAATTCAGGTGAAAGAACCATAAAAGGAAAAAAGCAGCATAAAAAAACCTATAAATAGATCAATTATATGGTAGCAACATGAGGTATCTTGATTACATAGAAAAAAGGTAAAACAAGAAGCACAATAATCTTAGATATAATTGAAATAGATCTAATATATGGTCTGCTCAAAGCCCATCACCCATTTTGGGCTTGCGTAGTCACTGAAATACCCCCTAACACTACTACATAACATTCTTACTATTTTAACAGTACTAAGAATCAGATATAATTTGCAGTGCCCCCAAAATTTACATAAAATCATAAGAAATAAACTCAATATATGAAAACACTCAATATAGTCAGCATTGACTGTGTTGACAGCAGGATTGCCTGAGCGGCTAACATGCGGGTCCAGAGTGGCTGACTGGGCCTACTGCTGGATAAATGCTATTTTGAATACTGAAAATTATTTCAAAATTATTTAAAATCCAAATAACTTCCAGAATAACTATCTAAAATCTAAAAATAATTGATCTCAAAATACCCCAGTTACCCTACAAAAATCCCAAAAGCCTATAAAAAAATGAACCGACTATATTCATATCTAAGAATCTCCAAAAATTCTAGAAAAATATAGAATAATAATATAAAGTATATAAGCTACCTGGAGACCATATGTGACCTTAATATGATCATACATCACCCATAGGCTTAGGTATGACCCCCGATGATCCTAAATCAAACCCTTAAATAAATAAAATCTAGGAAGCAGGTATTACAGGAACTATAGGAGAATATATTTTTAGATATCCTATGATGTTATTGTGCGCTATAAACATTTTGCATATGACTATCTACTAATATATGCACCATCAGCCTCGAGCTACGTGGATTTTAGCCTGAATCCCACATATATGTGCGAACGTTGTCCTCTAAATTGAACATTAAATTGTTGGAAAACATTCTTTGTATATTTATTTACTTTTGTCATTTATATGGCATACATATTATCTTGTTACGTTCCTCTGAGGATCTGATTTCCTTCCAAATTAGTTTTGTTGATTGCCATTAAGTTCTTCTGGAGTTATGGGTATCCATCTTCCCAGGTGTGTAGGTATTATTATTGGGTACTTGTATCATATGTTTCATAGTTATATATTTTGTTCTTATTGCTTATTCCCTACTATCATATCCTAGTATTAGTACTCATATTATCGCCTTTGAGTCTAGACCAAGCAAATATAGTATGAGGTGCACACTACGGTATTATATATTATATATATATATATATATATATATATATATATATATATATATATATATAGATATATATATATATATATATATATATATATATATATATATATATATATATATATATATATATAGTATGTAAAATATATATATATATGTATATATATATATATATATATATATATATATATATTAATATATATATATATATATATATATATATATTAGATATATATATATATATATTATATATATATATATATAATATATATATATATATATATATTAAAAAAAAAAAAAAAAAAATAATATATATATATAGATATATATATATATATATATATATATATATATATATATATATATATTATATATATATTATATATGTAAAGATTAAGATTTATAGATAGCATGATCTAATTCTAAAGAACGTACGTATTCGAGTTGGCTGGAGTCCGGTTGATACCTAGTCGGCTATTGTCACGTCTCTGATCCTACAAATTTTGGGACTAGGGCATAACAAAACGGTCCTTTTGTGGTAAAAAACTTTGATTTTGAATTTTGGACCATTATTACTACGCACAATTTGTTTTTACATTGAATTTATTCTCAACTATGTTGAAAATTTGACTAGTAGATGTCATGTTTATTTGTGTTCATTAAACCCATGTGATTCCAGTGTAATCACCAATTATAGTAATAAAAAATAGTTTACTACCAAAGTGAATGAACATGATAACCACCCCAAATAAATTTGTATCAAATGAGAGTAGTTTAAATCATTGTCTTCATTTAGATAATAAAATATCTCCTCTTCAGAGATTACATCATTATAAGGACTTGAGTCGGGCTAGTTATTTACTTATTGTTCCAGTGCGAAGACAACAACATAGTTAGTTAGGTCAGCTATAAATAGATGACCAGAAGGTGAAACATGATCAAACAGATCAACCACAAATGACTGATTGGAATCTTCGGTAGCTTCGGAGAGATCAACAAAGAATGGTCGTCTAGAAGGAGTGCTCCCACCAAGGTTCAGACTACTAAGGTCCACAACGAAAGGCTCTGTGTTGTTGTGAGCAGGATCTTTGTCCGTGCATCCTCAAGATAGATCATAAGGGACCATCTTTGGCTGTAGCAGCTTCAGGCTCATCAACTACACCATTGCATGTCTCCTCCTTAGGATACTATTTCTTATACAGTATATTTGAGTAGTAGGCCTTAATGCCCTTGAATGGATCAACATAGACGAACTTCATTCTAATTAACCCCTAACTACCCACGTACTTAGAGCATTGGTAGAGGGTAGATGGCACAATCATATTCTTATGTATCCATAGACATCCATGGAGGATATGTAGGATACATCAACATCGATCACATAACATGTGACCTCGGTACGCAGATTGCCTATCTGACAATTTAGGAGAATCTTTCACAGTGGAGACTTCTTCCTGCATTAAGCCAAAGATAGTCGTATTGGTCACTGCCAATCGATACATTGGGATCCCCAAGACTTGTCGCATGCCTCTGGGGATAATACCGAGTGAGGATCCTGGATCGATATGCATACGATCCACTTTAATGGCCCTATTGTAGCCTGTATAGTACAATGGTGGTCATGGCTGTTATTATTTAGCAATATATCCTCTTAAGGAAAGGTGTAAACCCCTTAAAAAAATTAGAGTATTTTTTAATTTTAGTTTTATTTTACTTAGTTAATTAAATGATTATAGTGTATACTCAGTATATGGATATAATGTTTACCTTGGAAAATTGTATTCAGGAAAAATATATGTAAGTTATCAATGGGATTTTGTATCCCATGTTTTTCCAAATTTTTAATATTTTTTTTATTTATCTCTAAATATTGTATTGGAAAATAAATTTCTTTGGATTTTCATAATAGAAACGATTAGTAAATTTTTAAAATAAATATAATTACTAAATTATTTTCAAATAAGATTTGAATATATGCAAAGGTGCTTTAAAATTTTTGATGAGTTTGACTACTAATTTATGCTATTATTTGTGATCAATTATTGATTTATAACTAGATAAATTAGTTTTTAAATAGTAATTTTAATTTATTAATGTTTAAGAATAGATTAATTTTTATTTGAATTTAATTTGATTTATATTTATTTTTATCTAAAGGGATTTTAAATATTTCTAATTCTTATCCAACTAGGAATCTTCACCTCATATTTAAGAAGAAGCTCTCCTTACTCTTTTTTTCCAAGAAACCCAAATAATTTCATATCCATATCAAAGAGACTTCGACATTGTGTCCGTTATACCGTGTATGTGTCTATCATTCATCTTCTTCGTGTCAGCCGTTCCGGCCTCGGGTCCAACCCTCGGTATCTTTACACTATATTGTATCATTTACAATACATACAAGCATCAGCTTCCCCTTGTCCGACACAACTGGACGCTGTTCTATCCACAATACCATCAATGTCATACAGGACACATGTCCCATAAAACACTCAAGCCTAAACCATAACCCTAACCCTAACCTTAACCTTAAACCTAGCCGCCTACTGCCCTGCCCTGGTCATCTCCGTCGATGCCACCTCGTCCAACCCCTAACCCGCGACCCTGACCAGATCCGGCGGGTGCTACTCCGCACAACCATTACTAGCCACCCTCACTTCCATCAACACCGCCACCACCATTCCCATCAGCCCGCCCATCCTCCGTACCTTCTCTGCCTTTTCCTCGATCAACTTCAACAAAGCCACCACGACCCTCACCAACGTCACCACTATCATCACCACCTACACCTACCAACCACCACCACCGGTTGAGACACCACCACTTTCACCAACATCAAAACCAAAGCAAAGAACTTTTACCCGCGCCCTGACCGAGTCTACAAAGGGACCCTCTACCGAGCCTCCTGCCGACTGGAGTAGCGCCAACTGCGCCTGCGCTGGGCCTCCACTGTGGTTCAAATTTGCCTGAGGGAGATCGATCCGTCGAGGCCACCACTATATGGAGTAGCGCCAGCTGAGCCTGTGCTGGGCTCCTCGCTGGGCGCCGACCACCGGGACAAGCGTCCTCCTCCTCGTGTAGACGCACCGCCTCACCGACGATCTGCCGACCAAGCCCTTCCAGTGAGACCCTTCTCTCTCTTCCTCTTCCGCTTCTTTCGCTTCCCTACTTATCTCTCATTCTCGAACTCTCTCTGACCTTCCGTCTTCACTCTCTCGTTTCACTTTTCCTCTGTTCCCTCTCTCTTTTCTTCCTCTCGATATGTGATATTATTTAACTATTTTATTTTATTTTAATTAATTTTTTATTTCCTTTCTTTTTACTAATTTTGGAATAGTAGTTGCTATATGGGATAAGAATTTCGGCTTGAGCCCTATGCGTAATTTGGGTTATATGTTAATTTGGGATTGAGTTATTTGACTATAGGGATTTTGATGTAGGCCAAATAAAAAGTTTGATCAATTATATTAGTCTAAACACAATAGTTCTTAAAATAAAAATTAAATAAATTACTTTAGGAATTAAATGGATGGGTCAAGGGTTGGGCAATGGCCCTTGGGCTATTTTAAGCGCCTCAATTTATATACATATTGAAATTGGGTTTTAATAATTTGGTGGGATTTGGGGATTTTATGATTAATATACTTTGGCTTTGGGCCATATATATATAAATTCTAGAATTAACTATTTTGGGCTTATTTGGGCTTATATTCAAATAGAGATTCATATAAGTATTTTCAATATATTTTACAAATCTATAAGTATTTTCTAAATCATTGGGCTTTAGAATTTTAATGATACTTTCTTACATCAAGATTTTTGACCACATATACATTAATGCTATTTTTATAAAAATAGATTTGGGCCTAGATAGATATACATGTATATTTTAATAAGCTTTTAAATGGGCCTTATATATGTATTGGTATTTTTTTATTTAATAATTTTAAAAATTATATATATATATATATATATATATATATATATATATAATTGACAAATAATAATTAGTGAGTTTTTTATAAACGAATAATTCTTTGGAAAATAGATATTTGGCTAGAATATTGGATTTAGATATGGATTTTGGGTTTTAAACGCTAATAAATTTTAATATGTATATTTTTTCTTAAATATAAGGGTTTATTGGTTTGGGATTTATTTTAACGAATAATTTCAAAAATTATTATTAAGGATTTTATTTAGTAGTTTTATAAAATAAATATTTTTTAAAGAGGTTTAATACCTATTACGTTTCTAAATAGTTTATAAATGATTTTCTAAATATTATTTAAATAGGAATTAATTTTTCCAAATAAAATTTGTCTTAGATTAATCTTGATCATGACTAACTGTGCGTACATATTTCCTTGCAACTTTGGACCTCTTCATAAAGATCATGTTTACTGGGCTAAACAAAACAGTAGAATGGTTAGGTGACCTTAGTTGATGTCTTGTCACACTCCATTCCAATCATGGCATGGGCAGAGTCACATCACGGAATAGTGTGCTACCATTTTTTTATTTGGTTGTAGGGATGGTCCACTGTTTTGATGATGGGATACTGGACCTTGTTATGATTCAGAATATTTTACTTTTCCTATGGTTTGTGATATTTTATATTCAGTTTATATGGCATATTTTTTTTGTATCTTGTTACGTCCCTCTGAAGTCCTGGTGGGCTCTCCAGGTGTAGGTGTTCATGATTTTTCATAGTGGTGCCATCCATGATCGTGTTCTTCTCTTTCTCTATCGAAGATGTTTACCCTTGGATCATCCTATGCTACTTGTATTCTTTTTTTGTTATTTATTTTTTCTAGGTCAATGCTTGGTAGTGAATTTGTCTCCATCCATCAATTTTTACATTGACAATTTCATATTTGATTAAATAATATCTTTATTCTTATTTTCTGTGGATGAGATTTAGTGAGCTTACGTATATTTATTTACTGCTTACGTATATTTATTATATGGATGACATGTACGTTATCTAGTCGTATGTTTTTAGGACTGGGGGGTTACAAAATTTTACTTTCGGTATCTTGTCTATTGTACTGGTAATGAAAACAAGCACCAGGTTCTTTAGCTGGTTGTTTCGTCTATGCTAGGTTGGAGTCCGCACATAGCAATAGCTCTCTCAGTGTATCACAAGTTCCTTAGAGAGATGAAGGAGCTCGTGGATGGAGACCTGAGCCGATGTATTAGAAAGTTGTGCTAATATATCAAAAGTAGATGACTTGTCAAGACCTTGGGTTGGATTCTTCTTCAACTATTTATCGAAGCATGAAAATCCCTTGGACTTGGACTTGTTTCTCGTTGGTGGCTTTTACTGGACTGCCTTAGAAGGGGAAGAATCCACATCTTCTTAGGCCAGACCATAGATTCATTGATAAGCTTTGCCAGACCTAGTCTCACTAGAAAGCACTTCTTTAGTGGTTGGCAAAGCGGGGTGGACCATATGGCATGGTTTGCTCTTCTTTCATTTATGCTTGGATTTGGATGTAGAGGATACCCTCCGTTTTATGTCTTTGATAATGCTGGGATGCACCCACATTATCTCACCACTTAGTATGATCAAAGGAACCAGCCCACTATTTTGGTTCTGAGGTGGTGGAAGGTTGACTTCTACTATTATAACTTTACAAATTGAAACAACACCATCTTGGACTTGAACCATCAGTAAGTTACCGAATTATAGATATACCATATTGGCGGCCACCTTCTTCTAGTCAGTGCACAAAGTGATAGACATGGAATCGATTAACTACTAGATCTGTCCTTTAGAACATAATAATCCTGCGTCGGAAGATGCACGTACTAATGGTACAGAAAATATTTAGGTTATTTGTCTGACCGGCTTCTTTAGGACATCTAATGTTGAAAAGCTTGAGCTTGTTTCCCTTTATTAATATGTTGAAGATTTCTACAATAAATTTCTTATAGAGGGTCTACTCCCGAGGTTGCCTTGAATTTGTCTTTGACTTGGATTGAGTATTAGTGACAACTGTCAAAATATCGATAGTCAGGGACTCATTTTCTCTGTTATTTTTTGTGGTTGGAATTATTGTTGTTTTGGGGATGCTTGCCCCTATCTTCAGAATTTGATTTTCTGAAGTCGAACAACTCCAGGTCAGTAACTGAATTTTTGCTAGTCTTAGCGCTCATGAAGTAAAAGGAGTCATGCGCATGCAGGGTTATCACTGGACCATGAGTAGATAGGGTCTTCACTGGACCATGCACAGACAACGATTTTAAAGAGCTGTATCCATAAAGAGTCTTCGATGGCAGTATCTTCCCCTGTCTATCCACAGCAAGAGCCTTCACTTTGTTATCAATGACATTTGGTAGGTACTATGACCTTTTGGAAGCCAAGTTCTTTGAGACTTTTCGGGCTTCGCTGATCATGAGGGACTTGAGCTAGCCTACGGAAGCATCGCTTCGAAAGCTTGTTGGTCAAATTATACGACTGACGTCTCTTGTGTTGTTCCTATCTTCGTGATATCGTACTGTGCCATTATTCGTCGGTGGAGAAAGGTCTCCCCAACAGAGTCACCACTTGTTTCAGCAACACAAGTTAACTAAACTTTTATTTGACTTTTGGAAAGAGACAAAGAATCCTATGTACAAAGTTTTGGTAAGTTGGGCAATTAAGATCAAGTCAGCGCTCGACTTATTTACTCCAATGACGATCCGAGATGAAGATGGACGAAACTTGCTAACTCTAACTCACCAGCAGAATTGGACAAGTAGTCTCAACACAAAGCTTTTGATCTGTGATGATTGATCAGGTGTCATCTGGGATGCAAAAGTCCCAACTATTTATAGCCATTCGCACTTGTAATGTTTATGCACGCAAAAGAAATAAATCTGTACTTTTCTGCCTTTATGCGCATGAAACTAGGTAAAAATACACTACTTCTGCCTTTTCCGCTTAGATACACTACTCATGCGCATGTGTATAAGTGGAACAATTAATGCGCAGAATACGGATTTGAATGCCTACACATGTTACGGATTGCATGACAAATGGCATCCATATTAAACGACAGTAGTTGTCGATTCAAACTATAAAATGGTCGCATATGCGCATTAATGCAATAAATATGCATAATCATCTCAAATTCATAAATGTACACCGCTAGCTATTAGATTGTATGTACGAACAATCTCTATCCACTATACTCAAATGAGCTGCTGCGCATGAGTCCACGTGGTACTGCTCTGCTGTAAAAAAAAATATAATAATTACGCTGATATAGGCTCTGTTGTCGTCTTGATCAATGCGTAACCATGGTATGTTAATCTGTAAGCTGGCAGATAGCTGTAAGTTGGTAGATAGATGTCACAGCTTGTGATGTTGTGTATTAAATACTCTGTCCTATTCACACAACTGTATGCGCACGACTTCAAAATTCAGTGACTTTGGCACATAGCTTTTGGAGTATGGTGCATGGATTTCTGCATATATTTCAAAGTTCACTGTCTTTAGCGCATAGATTTGATGAATGGAGAGTTTTGCACATGTAGCTGCTTTACTTAGCAAGATTGTCATGTGTATATTATGGAAATACTTTCCTTGCTCCGCGCATGGACTCTGCTTACCATACTGCACATGGTGTGAATTGTGCGCATAGGACTAAATGTCAGTCTGCTACATGATCTTCACGCATGGAGCTTGAAAATATCTATGCTTTTACAAGGCGAGGCCGTTTAAGGAGTTTTTCATGTTGTAAATTTTGAAATTTTGAGGCTGATTGGTTATTTCTTCCATGTTCAGGTAGATGAGTACTCATGCACTAATGTTCCTAGCATATGGGTTATGGGAGATGTTACTAACAAGATGAATCTCACTCATGTGGCATTGATTGAAGGAACTTGCTTCTCGGTAAGTCTGCATTACATATACATTATAATCTTTAACTTAATTGTCCAATATATTTTTCTTTTTAATTACTTTTTATTGGAGGAAGCGTCCTAATTTTTTTGTTCATACTTCTATTCTTTTGTCTTTAGAAAAAAAATTTGGGGGGCAACCAAGCAAACCTGACTACAAGCATATACCTTGTACAATATTTAGGTAAGTTATATTTAATCTTGTCAGCATGATGTTTGTTTCCTCAGGGAATGTAATTCATACTCTTTTCACTAATTTTTTTTTAATATTAGTTTGACAAACTTGTTATTTTAATGTATATCTTAATAATGTCCACAAAGTGTGATTTCCACTTTCCACATCTGTTATCATTCAGACTCGTTCAATTGATCTAGTTCTAGAGCGCATAGAGAACACAATCAATGATTGAAAGCTTGAAGTTCCTAGTTTGAAATCCATGTACGTACTATTGGTGTATATATATATATATATATATATATATATATATTTTTTTTTTTTTTATATTATATATATATATTATATTAAGTTTTAAAATTCATCTTTGTAAGTTGCTTTTGTTTCTATAAAAGTGAAAAGTCATGTCAGATAGATTCATGTTTGTAGGTTCTATGAGAGAGCTCAAGCTTCATACATGAAGATCTCCATACTGGCTTAGTTATGGTGACCGTTGATTCTATACAGGTAGTAGATCATGAGTTTTGTGTTTTATGGATTAATGGAATTGACATAGGAGTTTGTTTAGGAAACTTAATTTTGGCCTTTTTTTTCTCAAGATGGACATGTTGGTCAAGTGAATGACCATGAAGTATGTATAAGATCTCTACAGAAATTTGCTTTTTTCATTTCTAGACTATATTTTTCTTCTGTAGTTTTATTCTTTTATCATACCCCTTAGTGACATTTTATGTTCGACTTTTGCAAACACTTTACTAGGTTATTTATTATGATTCCTGATAATTTGCTTCTATTTTCTTTATGAGTTTATCTAGTACAATATTATGAAGATTGTTTTGTATTATTACAGTGACTAGGAAAATCTTCATCCAGTTGTTTATATTTACTTTTTTGTAAGATTTCAGTTCCTATTCCAATTGTTCTAGTTTTTCAATGACCATTAAGTTATTTTTATTTCAGAATATGGCCACATTGAAGCTCTACTTGCTACAATTTATTACGCTGGCTTTGAGTAAGGCTTTAGGAATAAATTACTATCAATATTTTACTGAATTATGCAAAATCCATTTTGCATCCTAGTCTAGAGTGTACACTTATACACTTGGAACTGAGAACTAGTACATGAGAATCCTTGCCTAAGAAATTTTCTTAAAATTAGTATACGCTCATTCAACACTTGTTTCAACAATCATAACAAGTTCTTTAAATCGAGTTCATACTTACGCAAGCTAGTATAAGCTCATTCAACACTTGTTCCAACAACCATAGCAAGTTCTTTAATAAAAGTTAATACTTGTCGCAGTTGAATATAATCTCCAAAAAGGGTTTACATTTTACACCCAAAATTATCATTATGCCACACATACTAACTATATGCTTTCAACTCTAAAATTAACTCATTAATATATGCAAGTTTGGAAATTTTTGTAGGGATCCATGATTATGAATCCACATTTGCTTAGATGGACTGTGTTGATTCAGTTAAGAGCATATATGAAACACTAAAATCACTGTGGCAGGTCTGGCTTTCTAGCTCATTATCTTATTTCTTGCAAATATTCAACTTGTAACTTTAAAATCAATGAACATTTTTATACTTGTCCTTTTCGACACATACTTCTAGTGTATTTACAGCTTTGAATTCTTTTAAAGTTAGTCTATTAGTGCATGCTACCAATTTTAATTAATGTTCACATACTTAAGTCAGTATTTTGATACATCTATTTTGTACCATATACCAAAGTTAGTTTACAGCCTAATATTTTTGAAGGATACATATATTTTGAAACTTATTTTGGATGGTTATTTGACCTCAACTTGGCTAACTTGATTCTTCAGGACATATAACTGGTAACAAGAGGAGGAATATTACAACAAGGCTCCTATGGTGTCCTTTCCATCGCCTTATTGAAGCAGCAAAGATGGTCATTAGTAGTAGTTATGCTTGCCCAGTGTCAAACTTTGTTGTGTTGAAAATATGAGTAGTTTGTGAGTTCTAAAGACTTATACTATGTGGTACAAGTGGGTTGTCACATGAGACATGGTGTTTGATGTCTCCAGTTGTGTTTTATGTTGTCATATGAGACTTGGTGTTTCATGTATGTATTCATGTTACAAGTCGATCTATGTTCGAACATTATATATCAGGATCTATGATATGAGAAAATTTTATTTTATTATTATATATATTGCTTATAGTTGTGAATTTGTGTTGAGGTTCTATTAGTACATATTTATATTACTTTCTTTTGTGATTAAATTCTTTTAAAATTGAGCAAAAATTGAACATTATTGGAAACTTTACTATTATTTTTATAACGCTTTGAGAATAAGTGTTAAATATGTACATCCCGTTATAACACTTTGAAAAATAAGTGTTATATATGGGCATCTCATTTAGTTATAAAAATTATTATATGTGTACATAATATATATAATATTTTAAGAAAATATTTATAACACTGGTACTTATAACACTTGGATGCTTACAGAAAGCACTATAAAAAGTCACTTATAACACTATTGTAGTCATGAAAATATATTCTTCATGTAGTGAGTAGAAGAACTTCAGTAAAGAAACAAACAAAGATCCAAGAAACTAAGGTATCCCTCAAACATTTATCAAACTAACATCATATCTGAAACACTAAGAAACTTTAGTAACTACTTTAGTAAGTTGAACATGAAACTAAAAAGATTCAAACAATTTAAATTAGCTAATAGACTATACTACAACATTAGCAGACACAACAACCATAATGCTAGTAAAACAAAAACAACAACACATTATAGTAGTCTATATGTTCATAGTGAACCGAACACATAGATATCATTCAAACTTAACAAAAAAATCCATGAGGCAATCCTCCTTAGGTTCCTTGTCGAAGTTATCTATTATAGAATCATGATATTGTATGCTGAGAGATTACAAAATAAATAAGGAAACTTATTTGTTAAAGATCATGATATTGCAACTTTATTAATTATGTCACGACCCGATCCCAAATAATTGGGTCGAACCGGATCATGCCCAGCCTGCACCATTGTGAGACGGCGGCAGTAAGCTGTTCTATTTGTAGGTATTCACAACAACATATATACATTTGTCACACTCAATATACGGAAATTTTAAAACTTTTATTCAACAATTGAAAAGTACAACTGGAAATGAAAGAACTGAAATAAAATGCTGAATTCAAATTAACAAAACTCCAAAACAACAAAACTAGAAAACTGGAAACAACTAGCTAAGCGGTCGGCTCGTCGGCCTCAGGTCCTGCGTCCTCCAAGGGAGACTCCGACAACACCACAGGGTACAAAACCAGGTCATAGTAGCTATTGTACAATAGCTCAGCATCCTCAACGTCACCTAAAAATGTTATCTCCAGTCAGGAGGGAGCAAGTTCGAATATGTATCTCATATTTCAAGTAATAATGGAAAAGTGCAAGCTAAACAGTTGAAACAATATTTTTCAGTAGTTCTACGATTAAAAACAATGTGATTTGAATGTGTAATCATCTATGACCGGCTTGGGTTATACAATAGCGTCCTAGCGACGCGATACAGCTTATCCCCGTGTGTAAGAGGGGTAAGCTCGCACAATCCTGCAATATAGGGGGTATTGGCCATAAACGTTACACTATTCCCCAATCCCCACAATCAATATCAATCAATATCTGAACCCTAGGAGAGGGTTCCGTGTAGCAATGTGGTTTAAACATGCAGTAGACAGTTACTAAATAAAATACAAGAAAACATAACCGTAACTTGCCTCTGTTTAGTTGACTGGATCGGGAAAGTCGGTACCGAGGAGGATGTCAGGTTCGTCTCCGAGATCGTACAGTTGAGAACCTTGGCTTAGAACCAAAATGAAACCAGTTAGGTGTGCTAGTTACAATCTCTAGAAGTAGACCCTAGTCAGGTTTTAAGTTTATTAATTAATCTACCGGAAATCGTCTAACGTCAATCTATGTTCGTTATTATTTTAATTAAATAAGTCGGTTACTGATTAATTGGAAAAATGGCAATTACCGGTTAATTTGGCAAAATTTTATTTTTTTCATAATATATAAAACTATTTTTCTTAAATGAGAAGATGTGAATTTGTTTAAACAATACAAACTTGTAATGTTACTAACTATTTATTGTGAGAAAATGTTATAATTTTCTATATCCGAAATAATATCTTTTTAATATTTTACGAGTTTATCGACAAACCAACATCCCAGAAAATAAATAAAATCTATTCTACGCAATACAGGGTCGCAACAAAAGAAAATAGAAAACTGGCTTATGCCCTTACAACCTTTACATAAATCGAATTTAAAAATAATAATAAAACTCAGGTGAATCCTGAACGTCGGGAAGCGGTCCATTCAGCAGGCTGAGGCCCTGCACCATAAATGCTAAAAAGCAGTACCAGTTCCAAATATAAAATATATATAATATTAAAGAGTCTCAGATTTGGTCCAAATATCATTCGCATTCTAGCTAATGCCTCAACATCCGGAGTGGCCGATTTCGTTTGCATTTCGCTAGGGCCCATAGACCGAATTTGGTCATCGCCTGAAAAAGGTAATTGAAAACCAAAACAACAAATCTTTTGCAAAAGCCGGTTTTGGAAATTAGAATTTTATAGAAATCTCTTTTTAAAATATTCTCTGAAAATTCGGGCAGCATCCCCTTTGTAATTGAGACAACCCAATACTGGAGAAATGCCAAAACACCAATAACTGTCCCAAACCAGGGACTCTAATTATCCAACTACAAATATTCCAACCCAGGAATAATATTAAATCCGAAATCGAAACCGCAACAGAAATATTATTAAACCCGAAATCTAAACTCGGAAATTCCGAAAACCCACAGAACCAAAACCAACAGAAGAACTTATCAAAAACCAATATTCCAAACCACAACACAAACGTCAAGCCAGCACCATTCCGAGATGGACTTCGGAAAACCCGAAATTATCTAAGCCGAATCCCTTAACGGGATCGGGGACCGAATCATCATCGACATACTGAGAAGGGACACGGGGAACACGAGATATACCTTGGGTTGCTCGGCTAGAGCTCTCAGATGCAATATAGATAGAAAACCACGTTCCCGCGGACTCGGGAAAGTCCCAACTTACGGACAGCAGCTGAAAAGCACCGGAACAACGCTGGACAGCGCTGTTGAACAGCGGGGCGCACGCGGCTGAGCCGGGCGCGGACAGGGGCGGGGTCTGGCCGAAATCGTCGAAAAAAATCGGTGGGCACCGGGCTAGGGCACGACGGGGAACGGCCGAATGGGGCGCTGGCCGGGCATGGGGCGGCCGGGGGCGCACGGCCTGGGCTTGGCCGGAGCGGGGTCGGGGCTTGGGCGCCGGAGGAGGCGGGACTGCGGGCTGTGCCGGGGTCGCCGGAGGCCGGCGGGATGCGGGTTTCTGAAGAGGAGAAAAGTGTTTGGGAGTTTTTGAGGGAAAGTGAAGAAGTGGGATGGGAAATAGAGTGCTGGTGTTGTGAGTCCTTTAAGGAAGATGAGGGGAAGAAGTAGAGAGAAAAAAGGGGGATGGAGAAAGTGGAGTGATTAAAGGAGGGAAAGGAGGAGAAGAAGGAGAGGGTCGTGGGGAGTTGCTGGTCCAGCGACTGAGTAGGTTGAGTTATTCTTTTTTTTATTAATAATTATTAACCAACCATAGTTATATGTGAATATATATGTATAGATGTAAATTCCAGATTTTAATGGAAAACCAAGGGTGGGTTCGGAAACGGGGTCAGGTTCGAGTTCGGGTCGGTGTCCGGACTCGGGGTTGGACTCCGGGCACGGGATCGGGGACAGGGCCACAATAAAAAATCAACATTAATTTTAAAATAATATTTTTCCTAATTCTGACTAATAAGTAATAATAATAATAGATATAATAATAACAACTACAATAATTAAACAAGAAATTATGCTACAATCTAATAATTAATAAATTCTAAAACTCTGGGTTTCACAATCTTCCCTCCTTAGAAAATTTCGTCCTCGAAATTAAAGGATGGGGTAGGATAAACTCAAATCAAACAGGTACGGGTACTTCGCCCGTAACTCAGGTCCAACATTAAGAATTGCTAAGGCAGTCGTGATGAGACGTTTAGGGACAAGTTTTAACTATGTCACCATCCACGTAGAACAAGATATATATAAAGAACCAAAGTACACGCGGTTGATCAGACCATCATGCACCGGTTCTGATTAGACAATATATTAGTGGGTGCACCCAATAAAATACTGTCATATCAAGCTCGATAAAGAAATAAGCTCGAAAATCTAACTTAGCAGCATCAATTAAAAAATATTAGAACAAAAGATAATGTTGCAAGAAATAGAAGTTTATGAGGCGGCACAGAGTTCCTGGTTTTCTTCTCACCTCTGTCTATGATCGCCACTGGCTTCTCTGGCACTGTGAGGCTGGGTCCAATCTCCAGCTCCAAATGATCCAATATGTGACTCAGATTCGAATGTAATGTCTGAGCTGTGAAACATGGAAGACATTGTGCACGTCTTCAAGATTAGCTGGTAGAGCTAATCGGTATGCTACTTCTCCAATTCGGCTCAAAACTTCAATGGGCCGATGTACCTGGGGCTCAGCTTTCCTGCTCTACCAAATCTGATAGTTTCTTTGGTAGGGGAGATCTTCACAAACACACTGTCTCCTTCTTCGAACTCCAATGGTCGACGACTGCTATCAGCCCAATGCTTCTGTCTGTCCTGAGCAATCCTGAGCTTGTCTCTAATCACCTTTACCTTCTCTGCTGTATCGGTCACCATTTTAGGTCCAAGCAGTGCTCTTTCTCCTACGTCGTCCCAAGCAAGTGGAATGCGGCAACGACGTCCATAAAGTGCCTCGAATGGTGTCATTCTGATGCTGGCTTGGTAGCTGTTGTTGTAGAAAACTCTACCAAGTGCAAGTGGTCTTTCCAAGACCCTCCAAATTCCAAGACGCAAGATCTCAGCATATCTTCTAACATCTGGATGGTTCTCTCCGATTGTCCTCAGTTTGAGGATGGTAGGCGGTGCTGAACTTCAGTTGTGTCCCAAACTGTCATACAAACTCTTCCAAAAGTGAAAGGTAAATCTAGTATCTCTGTCACATATGATACTTACCGGAACTCCATGAATCCGGTAGATATGCTACTTGTACAGTGCTGCCAACTTCTCGGTGGATAGACCAACCTTGAAGGGGATAAAGTGAGCTGACTTTGTCAGTCGGTCCACAATAACCCAAATGGCATCCTTCCCTCCTTGGGATCGAGGAAGTCCTGACACAAAATCTATTGTGATGTGTTCCCATTTCCACTTCGGGATGTCTAGCGACTGCAACAGTCCTGCTGGTCTCTGTCTGCTGGCTTTAACTTGTTGACAAGCATCTAGCCACAAATCTGGATACGTCCTTCTTCATTCCATACCACCACACTACCGTATGCATATCTGATACATTTTATTAGCTCCTGGATGTATGAAATACTGCGACTGGTGCTTCTTGCATCAACTCATTCCTCAGTTCGCCAGTTGGTACGCAAAGCCTCGTACCATGCCTCAGTGCTCCATCGTTGGCGATTGAGAATCCTTTAAGTGTTCCTACCAGCACTTGATCTCTGAGTTTGCAAAGCGTCTCGTCTTGAAATTGTGTCTTCTTGACTTTGTCCATCAGACTTGAACGCACTTGCAACTGCATCATTGATAATTCAGCTCCTGGTACGATTGCTTCTCTTCCCAGCTTCTTCATTTCTTCTTCAGGCAGTACAATCTCCAGTCCAAGCTTTTCTATGTCCTTCAGCAAATGATGCTCCTTGGTCAAGAACATTGCCATCGGGTATCGACTAAGTGCATCTGCAACAACATTAGCCTTACCCGGATGATACTGCAGGTTGATGTCGAAATCCTTCATCAGCTCCAGCCATCGTCTCTGTCGCATGTTCAGCTCCTTCTGAGTGAAAACATATTTAAGACTTTTGTGGTTTGTAAATATTTCACTCTCTCTCCATAAAGGTAGTGCTTCCATAGCTTCAATGCAAAATATCACCGCTTCAAGCTCCAAATCATGCGTAGGATAGTTCTTCTCATGAGTCCGTAATTGCCTAGATGCGTAAGCAATTACTTTCCCGTATTGTTGAAGAACGCATCCCAATCCCTTACCGGAAGCATCACTATAAATTGAGAAACCGTCGGTACCTGAGGGTAGCACAAGTATCGGCACCGTTGTAAGCCTCTTCTTCAGTTCCTCAAAAGCTGACTGACAAGCTTCCGACCAAACAAATTCTTTATTCTTCCTGGTGAGCTTCGTCATCGGCTCAACAATCTTAGAGAAATCCTTCACAAATTTTCGGTAGTAGCCAGCTAAACCCAAGAAACTTCTGATTTCTATAACTAACTTGGTGCAGTCCACTTCTCAATGGCAGCTATCTACTTTGGATCTACCGAAATTCCTTCTCCTGTGACAACATGGCCCAGAAAATCCACTTGTCTAAGGAGAATTCACATTTAGATAGCTTACTGTAGAGCTTCTCCTTCCTTAAGGTTCCCAGAACTTTCTCAGGTGCTCTTCATGCTCTTCTTCAGTCTTTGAGTAGATCAGAATGTCGTCGATGAAGACAACAACAAAATGATCCAGATATTCATAAACCTTGTTCATAAGGTTCATGAATACTTCAGGGGCATTCGTCAGTCCAAACGGTATGACCAAAAATTCGTACTGACCATATTTGGTGTTGAACGCCGTCTTTGGAATGTCCTCCTTCCTGACCTTGATTTGATGGTAGCCAGACCTAAATCTATCGTCGAAAACACCTTAGCTCCACTGAGTTGATCAAACAGTCATCAATAAAGGGTACTTGTTCTTGATGGTGATGTTGTTCAGCGCCTGGTAGTCGATGCACATCGTACAGTCCCGTCCTTCTTGGGCACGAACAAGACAGGTGCTCCCTAGGGTGAAGCTCCGTCTCTGATAAATCCAAGGGCCTTCAGCTCATTGATCTGGTCCTTCATTTCCTTGGCCTCCTTAGGGTTGACTCTGTAGCATCCCCGAGAAATAGGGGCCGAGCCGGGAACTAGGTCGATGGTGAATTCTACATCGATCTGGGGGTAATCCTGGAAGACTATCAGGGAAGACATCCATGAATTCTGCTATGATAGGGTGAGGAGGTCTAAATTCTTCGGTGATGGAGGAGTAAGTAATACTCTCCATATCATCCGGAGCTCGAGATTTTCAAACTCCGGTTCTCCTGGTGGACTGAAGATTACACATCCTCTGTGACAATCTATCAGCATGCTGCTTACTTAACCAGTCCATCCCTAGGACTACATCATAGTTGGGCAAGGGCATCACAAGTAAGGGTGTTAAGAATTTGTGGCCTGAGATAGTTATGGGATAGTTACAAGTCTCGATGATGGGTATGGGTCCAAGTATGACCGATGGTGGACCTCATCGCCAGCAGGGCCGGAACGAGTGGTCTTTCCTTTGGCCGTACTCTGAAGGTTTTGGTTGCAAACACAAGCAAGGTAGCCTACCAGTCTATAGCAAACAAAAATATTTATTATAATATATATTTCGGTCCTATGTCATGACAAATTGATATTCTAGTGTTCTAATTGTTTCTAAGTATGTTCTTCTAAGTTGTTGATCTGACCTGCATGGGCCACCACTAAAAACATGTCACGACCCGATCCCAAATAATTGGGTCGAACCGGATCATGCCCAGCCTGCACCGTTGTGAGACGGCGGCAATAAGCTGTTCTATATGCAGGTATTCACAACAACATCTATACATTTGTCACAACTCAATATACGAAAATTTTAAAACTTTTATTCAACAGTTGAAAAGTACAACTGAAAATGAAAGAACTGAAATAAAATGCTGAATTCAAATTAACAAAACTCCAAAACAACAAAACTAGAAAACTGGAAACAACTAGCTAAGTGGTCGACTCGTCGGCCTCAGGTCTGCGTCCTCCAAGGGAGACTCCGGCAACACCACAGGGTATAAAACCGGATCATAGTAGCTATTGTACAATAGCTCAGCATCCTCAACGTCACCTAAAAATGTTGTCTCCAGTCAGGAGGGAGCAAGTACGAATATGTATCTCATATTTCAAGTAATAATGGAAAAGTGCAGGCTAAACAGTTGAAACAATATTTTCTACTAGTTCTACGATTAAAAACAATGTGATTTGAATGTGTAATCATCTATGACCGGCTTGGGTTATACAATAGCGTCCTAGCAACACGAAACGGCTTATCCCCGTGTGTAAGAGGGGTAAGCTCGCACAATCCTGCAATATAGGGGGTATTGGCCATAAACGTTGCACTATTCCCCCAATCTCCACAATCAATATCAATCAATATCTGAACCCTAGGAGAGGGTTTTGTGTAGCAATGTGGTTTAAACATGCAGCTAGATAATTACTAAATAAAATACAAGAAACATAACCGTAACTTGCCTCTGTTTAGTTGACTGGATCGGGAAAGTCGGTACCGAGGAGGATGTCAGGTTCGTCTCCTAGATCCTATAGTTGAGAACCTTGGCTTAGAACCATAATGAAACCATTCTAGGTGTGCTAGTTACAATCTCTAGAAGTTGACCCTAGTCAGGTTTTAAGTTTGTTAATTAATCTACCGAAATCGTCTAACGTCGCAATCTACGTTTGTTATTATATTAATTAAATAAGTCGGTTGCTGATTAATTGGAAAAATGGCAATTACCGGTTAATTTGGCAAAACTTTATTTTTTTCATAATATATAAAACTAGATTTTTTTTAAATGAGAAAATGTGAATTTGTTTAAACAATACAAACTTGTAATTTTACTAATTATTTATTGTGAGAAAATGTTAGAATTTCTATATCCAAAATAATGTCTTTTTAATATTTTACGAGTTTATCGACAAACCAACATCCCAGAAAATAAATAAAATCTATTCTACGCAATACAGAGTCGCAGCAAAAGAAAATAGAAAACTGGGCTTATGCCCTTACAACCTTTACATAAATCAAATTTAAAATAATAATAAAACTCAGGTGAATCCTGAACACTGGGAAGCGGTCCATTCAGCAGGCCGAGGCCCTGTACCATAAATGCTAAAAAGCATACCAGTTCCAAATATAAAATAATATAATATAATATTAAAGAGTCTCAGATTTGGTCCAAAATATCACTTCGCATTCTAGCTAATGCCTCAACGTCCGGAGTGGCCGGTTTCATTTGCATTTCGCTAGGGCCCATAGACTGAATTTGGTCATCGCCCGAAAAAAGGTAATCGAAAACCAAAACAACAAATCTTTTGCAAAAGCCGGTTTTGGAAATTAGAATTTTATAGAAATCCTTTTTTAAAATATTCTCTAAAAATTCGGGCATCATCCCCTCTGTAATTGGGACAACCCAATACTGGGAGAAATGCGAAAACACCAATAACTGTCCCAAACCAGGGACTCCAATTATCCAACTACAAATATTCCAACCCAGGAATAATATTAAATCCGAAATCGAAACTGCAACAGAAATATTATTAAACCCGAAATCTAAACTCGGAAATTTCGAAAACCCACAGAACCAAAACCAACAGAAGAACTTATCAAAAACCAATATTCCAAACCACAGCACAAAACGTCAAGCCAACACCATTCCGAGATGGACTTTGGAAAACCCGAAATTATCTAAGCCGAATCCCTTAACGGAATCGGGGATCGAATCATCATCGACATACTGAGAAGGGACACGGGGAACACGAGATATACCTTGGGTTGCTCGGCTAGAGCTCTCAGATGCAATAATAGAGATAGAAAACCACGTTCCCGCGGACTCGAAAAAGTCCCAACTTGCGGACAGCAGCGGAAAAGCACCGGAACAGCGCTGGACAGTGCTGTTGAACAGCGGGGCGCACGCGGCTGAGCCGGCGCGGACATGGGCGTGGTCTAGCCGAAATTGCCTGAGAAAAATTGGCGGGCACCGGGCTAGGGCACGGCGGAGAACAGCCGAAAGGGGCGCTGGCCGGGCACGGGGCGGCCGGGGGCGCACGGCCTAGGCTTGGCCGGAGCGGGGTCAGGCTTGGGCGCCGGAGGAGGCGGGGCCGCGGGCTTGCCGGGGTCGCCGGAGGCCGGCGGGAGGCGGGTTTCTGAAGAGGAGAAAAGGGATTGGGAGTTTTGGGGGGAAAGTGAAGAAGTGGGATGGGAAATAGAGTGCTGGTGTTGTGAGTCCTTTAAGGAAGATGAGGGGAAGAAGTAGAGAAAGAAGGGGATGGAGAAAGTGGAGTGATTAAAGGAGGGAAATGTGGAGAAGAAGGAGCGGGTTGTGGGGAGTTGCCGGTCCAGCGGCTGAGTAGGTTGAGTTATTTATTTATTTTTTATTTATTAATAATTATTAACCAACCATAGTTATATGTGAATATATGTATAGATTTAAATTCCAGATTTTAATAGAAACCAAGGGTTGGTTCGGAAACGGGGCCAGGTTCGAGTTCGGGGTCGGTGTCCGGACTCGGGTTTGGACTCCGGGCACGGGATCGGGGACAGGGCCACAATAAAAAATCAACAATTAATTTTAAAATAATATTTTTCCTAATTTCGACTAATAAGTAATATAATAATAATGATGATAATAATAATAATATAATAATAATAATAATAGATATAATAATAATAACTATAATAATTAAACAAGAAATTATGCTACAATCCAATAATTAATAAATTCTAAAACTCTGGGTTCCACAAATTACCATCAATGCACATTTTTGTACATATCGATAAGAAGAACATAATCCTTTGGGGTTTGATTCACAGAGATTAGAAGTAAAATAAATTGGGCTTAACCATGTGCTTAGCCACAGATCATAAGCTTAGCCACAAGAATGGATAGATCTACACAATTTAACATAATCAGCAGATAGCTGTAGTTCCATTTTATTAGCTACATGAATATAAGTCAGATCCAGGAAGAATTATGGCTACATCTACATGTTTATTATAAAATCAAAATAGGTTAGACTAAGTAAATATGGTAAAGAAAATGGAGACAAAAGGTATGTGTCTTATGACCATCTTAAAAGGATTAGGGATAGGGTTTACCTGACTGAGAAGGGGTTTGCTGACCAGAGGATGTGACCTCAGGATTGAAAGGCTGGCCGAGGATGGGGTTGGCTCGACCTAGGAATGATCGAGGAATGGGGGCTGACCACAGGAGATGGCCACTGAAGGATGAAGAAAGGGTCCTCTAGCGGAGGAGGAGAGAGGGATAACTGATCAGGTTATAGGAGCATAGTGGTAGGGGTAGATAACTCAGTGGATGGAGGAGGGAGAAGATGGGTGCCACAAGAAAGAGAGAAAGGTTAGAGAATTAGGGCTTCTCAACCTATTGATGTGATATACATAAATTACCAACGTTTAGCGACTCTGAGTATAATGAAGTTGCTAACTTGCTGATATTAGCGACTTGTAGTGACGTATGTGTAGTAGTGCATCGCTATATTAAGCAATATTCTACAAAAATGTCGTCGAACATTGCTATTAGCGATTTCTTTTAAAGGTGTTGCTAGTTACATATAGTGCCCCGCTCTTAGCGGTCCACTATATATAATGCTCGTGTCTTGATAGACTCGGCGGAATTGCGTATTGCGAAAACCTTTCGGCATTAAATTGATCACAGACAAATACATAAGATCCTTTCCAACTCATGGTCTGATTTTGGTAGGAATAAGTCCAATATTGCATTGTGTATTGATGAATGAGCATGAAGAGTTCGTCCCATGTCTTTTTGTTGTAGTTTTCATTGGACATTTTATGCTGTTTGGTTTTCATGAATACGTTTTCGTAATAGTTTTAGTTGAAATGAGTAGAATTTCTCAGATGATTTTATTGATGGGCTCCTGCCACTACTTATAGAGAGTACACCTCCTCTTCACAATACAACTTCCGATGTGGGACTAAAGTCCCTTATTAGTTCTCAACACTCCCCTTCAAGATGGGCGATAGATATTAATCATCCCCATCTTGTTACATAGCTTTGACAGACTCAATGAACTAAGACCCTTAGTCAGACAGTCTGCAACTTGTTCTTCTGAGCAAACATTGTCAATATTCAGTATCCCTTGATCCAGCTTCTCCTTGATGAAGAATCGATCGATCTCGATGTGCTTCGTTCTGTCGTGCTGTAACACCCACATTTCTGAAATTAGGATAATTTTGAAGTTTTGTATTTATAATCATTTATTAAGGATAATTTATGCATGTTATGATTTTAGATAATTTTTGCCTAGTGTAAAACCATTTAATTTGTTGATTTGTGAATTGGGGGTTAAACTAGGGAAATCCTAGTTATTCCTTAACCTAGAAGTTTACCATGACCATGTGAGCCTAGCCATAGGCTTAGAACATCAAATTAGTGATTTTAGCCTAAAAGGGTATTTTGGTAATTTACTAGATTTTATTTGGAATTATGTGTTTTAATATTATTTAATTATTGTTAGTACCATGATTATCCCTAACCTAGTTTACCTTAATCTAGAGGTTAGCTACTAACCTAGAAGCTTGAGGATAGATATTTAGTCATTGGTTAAAGTAGTGTAAATATCTAGATATTTACATAATAGATCTTTTCCTTAAAACCCTCAAAAAAATCTCAACTTTGGCACCAAAGTCCTTGCCTTCTCCATGAAGGAAGGCCAAGGACACCCCCCTTGCCATGGCCGGCAAGGGCACCCCCCTACATTACCCCCTTCCTATATAACTCCATCACATTCATTCATGATCATTTTACATGAATTAAAACCTACAAAAATTCCTTTTTCATCAAACCTTCATAACTTCCTCAAATTTGAACCAAATCACTCATAGTCTTTTGCATTGGGTTCCTACAACCTAGAGGGTGCTAAGGGAGGCTAGCAAGCTGGACACAGGACTTGGACACCAGCAAGTGGATAGGACACCCCCCCTCCTTTTCTTGAAAAACTTGAGTTTTCACTCAATAGGTAAATACCCATAAACTTAGTTAACATTCTATTTTTTTCTTCATAAATTCATGCATATAGGTATACCCTAGCTGTGGGACAAGTTTGGTGAAATCTAGGGTTGGTTTGGTGTCCGTATCGGACACGTATCCTAGGAAGAAAACTATGTTTGATGAAATGCCCCAAAGGTTTTGATTTTGTTAAAATGTAGAACTAATTACATATTCATGTAGCCCTAGACTTGTTGTTTACATCTACACTTGACTGAGTACGACACTGTGTCGATTTCGTGTCGAAAATCGACACGGACACACTGTGACAGTGCACGCACAATGCCCTGCTACCACACTGTTCGTGCACACTGCACAGGGCACTTCGACACGCCAAAATTGGTATGGACACGGGGGCAGTGTCTGCGAACATGCCCCCAAAGTTTTACGGTGTCTTGTTTTGTATCGGACATGCAATCACCCACGCACTGGACACCTACACGCACGTTCAGTCGAATTTTCGACTAGGACACGAGCCTCGTGTCCCACGCACACGAGTCGTAGACACGTATCAGGCTGACACGTGTGTAGCCCATCATTGGGCGAACACCAGGACACAAGCACGTGGTGTGTCGTGTCCTGTGTCGTGAGCACGAGACACTCGACCGCGTGCACGACGCGGTCTGAAACGCACTGTTTCGACCTCTGATACGCGCACGTAGCTCGGACACGACACGTTTTGGACACATTTTAGGGTGTCTAAAAGCTAGCCCTAGACCTAGGCGACCTGTGTGCATGACCACGAGACGTGTCGTGTCTCGTGGTGTGTCCACGAGGGCGAGGAATGCACGACACATTGTAGAGTGTGGCCTGTGTCAGTTTACCCGATTGGGTTTCCAGTGAGTTTGATACGTCGTGTCGTGTCTAGACATTGTGCCAGGCCCCCTAGACTCTAGAGGACACCTAGGGACACCATTACCAACCGTTGGTTGGACACCTTAGTCGGGTTTTGAGGATGTTTTTAGGTTTACCTCCAACCCACTGTTCAGTGAACGTTTTCCAGTTTTGTGATTAATTCCCAGATTTCTAAAACGAATTTCAAAATGGTTTTTAATGTATATATATATGTATTAATATGTATTAGTATTGTATATACATGTGTATATATGTATGTGTGTGTGTAAGTAGGAATTGGGTGTATTTACATGGGTTGTGTAGATATGTGTGTATATACATAGGTGTATATATGTGTGTTTGTGTGTGTGAGTGTGTTCCCAAATCTCAGTTTCTGAGATTTCAGAACACCCCCCTGTGTCCAGTGAGTCTCACTGTCTGTCTCTCTAATTCACTCTCTCTCATTATTTCTCTCTCTCTCACTATTTATATATGTTATTATGTTATTATATATATGTGTCATTATATATATATGTGTGTGATTTTGTATTATAATAGTGTATACATATATTGATATATATATGTAGTAGATAGACTTGTGTATATCTATATATAGATATGTATATATATGTGACTTTCTAGATATAGGTTTATATGGAAACCTATATGAAATTAGCCTATGGTCTAAGTTACTAGCCTATGGCCATTAGGGCTAACCCTAATTGACCTAATGACCCATGACCTAACTAGTTGACCCTTGTTTGACTAGAGTTGACCAAAGTCAACCTTAGGTCAAACTTGACCTAGTTGACCTAGATTGAACTTGAATTAACCTAGAATGACTAGTTTGACTAAACCCTAACTAGTCTGACCATGTTTGACCTAACTTTGACTAGTTTGACCTAGTTGACTTTTAGAGTTGACCAGAGTTGACCAAGAGTTGACTTTTGACCAGATTGACCTAGAATCATGTAGTATGCATAGTAAACTTCATTTTTACTATTTAGAATACATTGTGACTTGTGTTGCTCTGATCAGGAGCCAGACACCTCTCCTCAGACAGTATATTCTCTACAGACATTCATACATCAGGCGAGTACATTCTCTGACCGTTTCATACTTGTTCAGGCTTTACTTTCTCGCTCTAGATTACTTTACTTGATGCTGTCACGTTGGTAACACGGATTGGTACTATATGATCTTTACATGAGATGTTCCCCCTCGGGAGCATCGGTACTTCATGTTACGTGTGTTTCACTGTCATCATGTACTCCTATGCTTCCATCATGCATGTGCACTCATGTGATCATGTACTCTCATGATTCACTGAGCCCTCATGTATAACTTACGTATACTCATTTATGAGCCTCATGTGAAGTAATGTATAATAACGTAACTTGTCTAGATCCTTGTGTATTGATTGGGGAAACGGGGGAGTAGAAGTAGACATGTGAATAATTCCAAAGTAGTGTAATCATGTATAAACTCAGTAGTGTAATCATGTATAAATTCTAGCCATTCATATGCCTATCTTGTACTCTACATCACTAGCCACTTACAGTTCTCTATATACAGTAGATATTTCCTTTACAGCTATTTCTTTTACAGCGTATATTCCTTCACTTGCACTTCCTGTATTTTACTCTATTGCTTGTATCGTATTTCCTAACCTGATATGAACTGTGTGAGATGTATTGTGCTCGTTCCTGTCCTGACTGGACCTGTTGAAAATATTACAGAGGACGAGGATGAGGCATGGGTGACTACGTATTATGGAGCAGGACTAGATGACACTTGTGTTGAGGACCCTCAGCAGGATCCACCTGCAGCTGAGGATGTTGCCCCAGTAGTCTAGGCTAGTTTAGCTAGACAGTCATTTTCTACATTATTATTTTGTCTCACATTCTGAGTTGTATTTTGAGATGTTGAGATGTATAGACCCTTAGACTTATTTGTATTTTGGGTTGACATTCTGGATGTTATGTATCCTAGACACTTAGACTTATTTCATCTATGCTACTGTTCCCTTTGAGTTACTATCTATCTATCTATCTGTCTTTCATTCTTTACCTTAGATGTGATTGAGACTGTATATTGTTATGTCACCTCCATTCGGAGAGTATAAACTGTACAGGTACCTTTATATTGTTAGATGATTGACCTAGGACAGCGTTCTACCCCGCACACTGCGGCGTAGGCTGGACGTACCCACGTCTCGTGCCCTTACTCTAGGGTGCGGGTCGTGACACGTTTTTGTGTGGCCCATGCAGGTCCCGTTTATGTGGTGGTATTCGAACTAGAGTATCGCACATCCTGCAGTAGGAAATAGGATGTAGTTTCGAGGTACTCAATCACATTAGGAAAAACTCTTATCTAAATCCCTGCTATCTAAATTCTTGCTGATATTGTCTTTCTTTTGAAAATAAACTGTCCCCTTTGACTATATCGTTTCTTCTCCGTATTGATTTTTCTTGTTGATCTGTCTTCAGGATGGTGGAGACACGATCGCAGCGTCTCGGTCCAGGTGACACCACTGAGAGGTCTGCACCTCTCGTCCAGCTCACCAGGACCCGGGGACCACAGCTCCCCTTACTCCAGCTCATGTGGGAGCTTCTGCCATATTTGGGGTGCACCTCTATCTATTCGGGACCATCCCAGCTACCCCAGACATGCCTCCCCCGCAGTTTCGTCAGCCACAGTTTCAGCAGCACCAGCCGCAGTTCCAGCGCCGATGCCATCTGGATTAGTGGATGCTGCACAGATGTTTGCATACTTCCAGCATTTCTAGAGACGCAGCAGGCCCAGCAGCAGCGTCAGACGACGGAGTTTACCAGGGGCATAGATGAGGTCCATCAGCTGGCTAGAGCGACGGTGGAGAGGTTGGCTGTCCAGCCACAGGGAGGATCGGGACAGCCGCGACAGCAGAGGATTCCGGGCATTCAGGAGTTCAAAAGATGAACCCCAGGGACTTCTTGGGGACAGAGGGGATTCTTTATGCTGATGACTGGATTGAGTACATTGAGGAGATTTTCGACTGGCGGAGATACCAGCCGGACTCCAGATAGAGGCAGCAGCCAGCCAGATGCGGGATCTTGCCCGTACCTGGTATCAGACGGACCCGAGAGTAGGCACTCCAGGGCAGACATGGGAGCTTTCAAGGAGCTCTTCAAGGGGAAGTTTTTCCCGGATCGGCAGTCGGTGCCTTGGAGACCCAGTTCGAGAACCTGGTTCAGGGAACCAGACTGTAGAGGAGTATTCCTGAGTTTTGCCGGTTGAGCAGATTTGTGGAGGGCCTTAGCGAGACAGCGAAGACGAGGAGGTTCAGGAAGGGCTTGGTCAAGGAGGTCAAGTCCTTGACCAAGAGTGACAGGAATGCCACTTTTGAGGAGATTCTGGCAGGAGCGATGGCGACTGAGGATGATCTTGAGCTGAAGCTCAAGAGGGGCCGCGACACTCAGGGAGCTGGCAGCAGTGGAGGACAGGCCAAGAGGCCTCATTTTCAGCACCAGCAGCATAGGCCATTCCAGCAGCAGAGGCCGTTCCAGCAGTGCAGCAGCAGCCGAGGCACCAGCAGCAGGCACCCAGGCAGCAGGTCGTCAGTTGCACTTTCTGCAAGAAGCAGGGTCATGGATGAATGACTGCAGAAAGAGGCTTGGCAGGTGTCTACTATGTGGTTCCGGAGACCACCAGCTGAGGGAGTGTCCCATGTCTTCGGACGACCAGTTCAGGGAGGCGGAGCCAAGGCTCCGGCAGGGCAGCAAAGGGACCTTTGCGACTCAGCAGCAGAGGTTCACCCAGCACCAGCATCAGGCCAGGGGACAGCAGGGGCGAGCTTACGCCATGGCAGCAGAGGATGCTGAGGTTACTGAGAGCTGATAGCAGGTTCTATTTTCTCGACTCTATTCCAGCTTTTGCATTGTTCGATTCTGGGCTTCCCATAGCTTTATATCAGTATCTTTTGCGATTAGACATCATGTTATATCTGAATCGTTGCCTAGGACTTGCAAGATCACGACTGGGGTGGCATTATCCTCGTTCGTGATGTTTGCAAGGGACGGAGAGTAGTTTTGGGAGGCCGAGAGTTGGATGTGTGTTTGCTCGTGATGCCACTACCGAACTACGATATTGTACTCGGTATGGATTGGTTGAGCAGGCACCATGCCAGCATAGATTGCCGCGGGGTAGAGTTCTGTTCAGAGCGCCAGATGAGCCAGAGTTTGTATATTCCCGACGACAGGCAGAGCAGACTAGCAGTTTTCTGCGGAGTTTCGATTGAGGAGCAGCCAGTTCCATATCCATTGATAGCTGAGTTCATGGACGTATTTCCAGAGGAATTGCCTGGGCTTCCACCAGACAGAGACGTTGAGTTCTCGATAGACTTGGTTCCAGGTGCGGAACGATTTCTCAGCATATCTATCGAGTGAACAACAGCGAGTTGGTGGAATTGAAGAAGCAGGTGGATGAGTTGCAGGACAAGGGCTTCATCCGCTCTAGTTCTTCACCTTGGGGTGCACCGGTACTCTTTGTACCGAAGAAGGATGGGTCGGTACGGATGTGTATCGATTACAGGGCACTCAACAGTCGACGATCAAGAACAGATATCCACTGCCGCGGATCGACGATCTCTTCGATCAGTTGAGCGGAGCTCGGGTATTCTCGAAGATCGATCTGAGGTCAGGCTACCACCAGGTAAAGGTGAAGAGGGAGGATATTCCGAAGACGGCATTCAGGACGCGGTACGGCCAGTTCGAGTTTATGGTGTGCCGTTTGGGTTGACTAATGCCCCGGCGGTGTTCATGAACTTGATGAACAAGGTGTTCCACCAGTACTTAGATAAGTTCTGGTGGTGTTCATCGACGACATCCTGGTGTACTCGAAGACAGAGGAGGAGCATGAGGAGCACTTGAGAGTGGTCCTGGAGACTCTCAGGCAGGAGCAGCTTTACGGCAAGCTCTCGAAGTACGAGTTCTTCCTGGACAGAGTTGACTTCCTGGGTCATGTGGTGACTAGATGGGATCTCAGTCGACCCAAGAAAGATATCAGCAGTTGAGGCTTGGGCAGCACCGACGTCAGTGGCAGCGATCAGGAGCTTCCTAGGATTGGCAGGCTACTACAGGAGATTCGTCCAGGATTTCTCCCGGGTTGCAGAGCCGTTGTCTAGGCTGACCCGAAGGACGCAGAGTTTGTCTGGTCAGAGGAGTGTCAGGCCGTTTCGATGAGTTGAAGAAGCGGTTGACGACAGCCCCGATTCTGACATTGCCATCAGGATCAGGCGGGTTCACTATCTACAGTGACGCCTCGGAAGGGTTTGGGTTGTGTCTTGAGCAGCATGGGAAGGTGATTGCCTATGCTTCCAGGCAGTTACGTTCCCACGAGAAGAACTACCCTACCCATGATTTGGAGTTGGCGAGTTATCTTTGCTCTGAAGCTGTGGAAACACTATTTGTATGGAGAGCGCGTGGAGATATTTACAGACCACAAGAGCTTGAAATACGTGTTTACGCAGAAAGCTCAACATGAGGCAACGCAGATGGTTGGAGCTGATGAAGGACTTTGATATTCTGCTGCAGTATCACCCAGGGAAGGCCAACGTGGTTGCCGATGCTTTGAGCAGATATCCGGCAGCTATGTGTTTGACGATGGATCGCCACTTGTTAGCGACTTGGAGAGCCTTGGGATCGAGGTGATTGTGCCGGGAGTGCAGATGCAGATGTGGGGCCTCCAGATTCAGTCGAACTTGATTGATAGGATCAAGTCGGCTCAGTTCGATGACATTTCTCTACGATGCATCAGGGAGCAGGTCAGAGCAGGATTTGCGGATGATGAGTTCACTCTTGCAGGGGATGGCGCATTGAGGCACGGTTCCAGACTGTGTGTGCCCAGTAGACTCTTTCGAGAGCAGGTTATAGGAGGCCCACCGTTCTCAGTACTCTATACATCCGGGAGCCAACAAGATGTATAGGGATCTGAGAGAGCATGTATGGTGGAGTGGGATGAAGCGCGAGGTAGTATACTTCGTAGCCAGGTGTTTGATCTGTCAGCAGGTAAAGGCAGAGAGGCAGAGGCCAGGGGGACTGTTACAGCCATTGCCATTCCATTCCGAGTGGAAGTGGGAGCACATCACGATGGACTTTGTTTCGGGATTGCCGCGTACTCCAGGAGGAAGGACGCATTTGGGTCATCGTCGACAGGTTGACCAAATCGGCCCACTTCTTGCCATTCAAAGTGGGTTTGTCTACCGAGAAGCTATCGGAGATGTATATGCGACAGATAGTCAGACTTCATGGAGTTCCAGTGAGCATTGTATCGGACCGAGACAGTCATTTTACTTCACATTTCTGGAGGAGCTTGCATATTAGCTTGGGCACTCAGCTCAAGTTTAGTACTGCATACCACCCTCAGACAGACGGACAGTCAGAGCGGACCATTCAGACACTGAGGACATGCTGCGGACTTGTGTCCTGGACTTTGGAGGATCTTGGGAGAGTCACCTGCACTTGGTAGAGTTTGCATACAACAACAGCTTTCAGGCCAGCATTGAGATGTCACCCTTCGAGGCACTGTACGGGCGTAGATGTCGTACACCCTTGTCTTGGGATGATATTGGGGCGAGCTTTATTGGGACCTGAGATGGTTGTGGATGCAGCAGAGAAGGTGAAGCTCATCAGAGATCGACTTCGCGTGGCGCAGGACAGACATCGGCATTGGGCCGATAGCCACCGCAGACCTTTGGAGTTTGAGGTACAGCTTAGAATAGGATTAGAATTAGGTTGTTTGTTTGTGTTTTGTTAACCATGTTTGATTATCATAATTAAATTGAGACCTTGTTTGTGAATAGGTTGGAGACCAGGTATTTTTGAGGATATCTCCGACACGTGGCACTATACGTTTTGGTGGAGGTGGGAAGCTTAGCCCGCGTTTCATCGGCCCTTTCGTTATCAGCGGGAGAGTCGGTGACGTGTCTTACAGGCTAGACCTACCACCAGCATTGGAGGGAGTTCACAAGTATTCCACGTGTCGCAGTTGAGACGGTACGTGGCAGATCCTAGCCATGTACTTGATCATTCTGAGATCGAGGTGGGTCCTACTCTTCGTTATCCAGAGCAGCCTGTTGAGATTCTGGATCGACGGGAGAAGGCATTGAGGAACCAGACGATACCACTGGTTCGCATCAGAGGATCATTCTCCAGGAGAGTCCACCTGGGAACGGGGATGAGATCGCGAGCGATACCCTTATCTATTTGTACCTTGAGGTATGATTTTCTATCCTTCTCATCAGTTTCAGTTTCGTCTTTAAATTTCGAGGACGAAATTATTTTAAGGAGGGTAGACTTGTAACACCCACATTTCTGAATTAGGATAATTTTGAAGTTTTGTATTTATAATCATTTATTAAGGATAATTTATGCATGTTATGATTTTAGATAATTTTTGGCTAGTGTAAAACCATTTAATTTGTTGATTTGTGAATTGGGGGTTAAACTAGGGAAACCCTAGTTATTCCTTAACCTAGAAGTTTACCATGACCATGTGAGCCTAGCCATAGGCTTAGAACATCAAATTAGTGATTTTAGCCTAAAAGGGTATTTTGGTAATTTACTAGATTTTATTTGGAATTATGTTTTTAATATTATTTAATTATTGTTAGTACCATGATTAGTCCCTAACCTAGTTTACCCTAATCTAGAGGTTAGCTACTAACCTAGAAGCTTGAGGATAGATATTTAGTCATTGGTTAAAGTAGTGTAAATATCTAGATATTTACATAATAGATCTTTTCCTTAAAACCCTCAAAAAATCTCAACTTTGGCACCAAAGTCCTTGCCTTCACCATGAAGGAAGGCCAAGACACCCCCCTTGCCATGGCCGGCCAAGGGCACCCCCCTACATTACCCTTCCTATATAACCCCATCACATTCATTCATGATCATTTACATGAATTAAAACCTAGAAAAATTCCTTTTTCATCAAACCTTCATAACTTCCTCAAATTTGAACCAAATCACTCCTAGTCTTTTGCATTGGGTTCCTACAACCTAGAGGGTGCTAAGGGAGGCTAGCAAGCTGGACACAAGGACTTGGACACCAGTAAGTGGATAGGACACACCCCCTCCTTTTCTTGAAAAACTTGAGTTTTCACTCAATAGGTAAATACCCATAAACTTAGTTAACATTCTGTTTTTTTTCTTCATAAATTCATGCATATAGGTATACCCTAGCTGTGGGACAAGTTTGGTGAAATCTAGGGTTGGTTTGGTGTCCGTATCGGACACGTATCCTAGGAAGAAAAACCATGTTTGATGAAATGCCCCAAAGGTTTTGATTTTGTTAAAATTTAGAACTAATTACATATTCACGTAGCCCAGACTTGTTGTTTACATCTACACTTGACTGAGCACGACACTGTGTCGATTTCGTGTCGAAAATCGACACGGACACACTGTGACAGTGCACGCACAATGCCCTGCTACCACACTATTCGTGCACACTACACAGGGCACTTCGACACGCCAAAATTGGTGTGGACATGGGGGCAGTGTCTGTGAACATGCCCCCAAAGTTTCACGGTGTCTCGTTTTGTATCGGACACGCAATCACCCACGCACTGGACACCTACACGTACGTTCAGTCGAATTTTTGACTAGGACACGAGCCTCGTGTCCCACGCACACGAGTCGTGGATACGTATCAGGCTGACACGTGTGTAGCCCATCATTGGACGAACACCAGGACACAAGCACGTGGTGTGTCGTGTCCTGTGTCGTGAGCACGAGACACTCGACCGCGTGCACGATGCGGTCTGAAACGCACTGTTTCGACCTCTGATACGCGCACGTAGCTCGGACACGACACGTTTTGGACATATTTCAGGGTGTCTAAAAGCTAGCCCTAGACCTAGGCGACCTGTGTGCATGACCACGAGACGTGTCGTGTCTCGTGGTGTGTCCACGAGGGCGAGGAACCCATGCACGACACAGTGTAGAGTGTGGCCTGTGTCAGTTTATCCCGATTGGGTTTCCAGTGAGTTTGACACGTCGTGTCGTGTCTAGACATTGTGTCAGGCCCCCTAGACTCTAGAGGACACCTAGGGACACCATTACCAACCGTTGGTTGGACACCTTAGTCGGGTTTTGAGGATGTTTTTAGGTTTACCCCCAACCCACTGTTCAGTGAACATTTTCCAGTTTTGTGATTAATTCCCAGATTTCTAAAACGATTTTCAAAATGGTTTTTAATGTATATACATGTATTAATATGTATTAGTATTGTATATACATGTATATATATGTATGTGTGTGTGTAAGTGGGAATTGGGTGTATTTACATGGGTTGTGTAGATATGTGTGTATATATACATAGGTGTATATATGTGTGTTTGTGTGTGTGAGTGTGTTCCCAAATCTCAGTTTCTGAGATTTCAGAACACCCCCCCTGTGTCCAGTGAGTCTCACTGTCTGTCTCTCTAATTCACTCTCTCTCATTATTTCTCTCTCTCACTATCTATATATGTTTATATGTTATTATGTATGTGTCATTATATATATGTGTGTGTGATTTTGTATTATATATAGTGTTTACATATATTGATATATATATGTAGTAGATAGACTTGTGTATATCTATATATATAGATATGTATATATGTGACTTTCTAGATATAGGTTTATATGGAAACCTATATGAAATTAGCCTATGGTCTAAGTTACTAGCCTATGGACATTAGGGGCTAACCCTAATTGACCTAATGACCCATGACCTAACTAGTTGACCCTTGCTTGACTAGAGTTGACCAAAGTCAACCTTAGGTCAAACATGACCTAGTTGACCTAGATTGAACTTGAATTAACCTAGAATGACTAGTTTGACTAAACCCTAACTAGTCTGACCATGTTTGACCTAACTTTGACTAGTTTGACCTAGTTGACTTTTAGAGTTGACCAGAGTTGACCAAGAGTTGACTTTTGGCCAGATTGACCTAGAATCATGTAGTATGCATAGTAAACTTTATTTTTACTATTTAGAATACATTGTGACTTGTGTTGCTCTGATCAAGAGCCAGACACCTCTCCTCGGACAGCATATTCTCTACAGACATTCATACATCAGGCGAGTACATTCTCTGACCGTTTCATACTTGTTCAGGCTTTACTTTCTCGTTCTAGATTAATTCGCTTGATGCTGTCATGTTGGTAACACGGATTGGTACACTACAACAAAAAAGTGTTTTAACGACACTCGAAAAGTGTCGTTAATGACCTTCCATGACACTTTTTTGGTGCTGTCTAGAGGGGGTGTCATAGAAATATTTTTTCTTTCAACGACACTACAAAAGTGTCATGTAATAACTTTATGACGACACTTTTTGAATGTCGTGTAATGCTTATTTCACGACACTTCCTTGGAGTCTTCTTAACATCCTTCAATGGCAGCTAATAAGTGTCGTCAAAATTATGACACTTTATAAGTGTCATCTACAAGCATTCAATGATAGTTAATAAATGTCATAGATAAATTTTTATGGCACTTTTATATGTGTCATCTAAAGATTTAGTGAGGGCACTTTACTAGTGTCATCTTTGCATGTATCGTAAAAAATACGACACCTTATAAAAGTCATCTAAAATCACTCAATGGCATTTAATAAATGTCATGAATATTATTCATAGCACTTTTTTTGTATCATGTGACCGAGCTCAACGACAAATTTTAAATGCCTTCAAAAGATCAATATATAACCAAAATCGACCATGATCACAAATAATTAACCAAAAGTATATATCAAAAAACTTCAATCCATACAAAATTTTAATATAAATTTTAAATATAAATTTATTTTATATACATTGATTTATTTTTATATTTATTTATTTTCAAATAATTAACCCGAACCAATTTCACAAATAATAAAACTTTAATGTGCCAAACAATATATTAAAACAACTCAAACCCATACAAAGTGTCAATAAAAAAAATTATAAGAATATATCAAATTGTTTAACAGGAACAAAGTCTATTACATAATACTTAAAAGTCCTATACTCCTATTAGTACTATTTCTTAGTATCCAACTCTTTCAGTCAAACCCATATGAAAAATAAGGCTCTCCATGGACAAGGACATCAATATCAAGTTCTTCGTGGAGCTTAACAACTTTGTTGATTTCCTTTTGATGGCCTTAAGATACTCTTCCTCGAAAATCCTGAGTGAAATGTAATACAATGATCAAAATAAAAAATATGACTTTGATAAGAAGAAACAAAAAGGAAACAAATGAAATTTAAACCTCTGATTTCGTTTTCCTCTGATTTTGTTTTCCTGGGCATGTCATAAGGAACTGAACACTGAAGCAGCCAAAGCATGAACTACACCATGTCCTCTCACCCATGTAGCATCTCTCCAATGAGAAGGATTTACTATCTACGATAACCAGTCAACTCCCTCTCAAATTTTGCAAACACTTTTTGATAAGTTGGCAGGTATTACCAATTGAGCTTGGAATGGTGCCTTCAAAAAGATTGTTATCCAGTTGTAGCCTTTGTAACCCAACAAGTCTCCCAATGCTATCAGAAATGTGATCTCCAAGTCGATTGTTGCTGAGAGAGATCTCAAGAATGGTTGCAGAGTCCCATAGTTCATTGGGAAGGAAACCTGAGAAGTTGTTCCGTGAGAGCTCCAGAGTGATCAGAGGCAGTTGGCCTAAATAACCTGGTACCTCTCCAGATAAATTGTTTCCCATGAGTATTAGATTAGCGAGATGCAAGCAACCTTTGAAGATCTCTTTGATGCTTCCCATGAGTCTGTTCTCAAAGAGGGAGAGAAGAGCTAGCAACTTGGCTTCACAGATAGATGATGGGATCTCTCCTGAGAGCTGGTTAGCATCAGCAAAGAATGTTGTCAAGTATTCAAGTTTCAATGAGGGTAACTTTCCACTGAATTGGTTCTTGCTGAGCCGAATAGAGTTGGCATGCTTCCAATTTGAAATCCAGGTTGGTACTGGACAAGAGAGGTGATTTCCTTCGACGATGAATGAGCCGATGGACTCTAGTGATCTAAACGTATCTAGCAAAGGGCCCAAGAATGAGTTGAAGGATATGTCCAATATTTTTAGACTCTTGCACTTGCCCAGTTCTTCTGGTATGTGTCTGTCCAGTCCAGCATCTGCAGCAACAATAAGTAAACAAGATTAGTTAAATCTCATATTTCTGGCGGTAATTCCCCTTCAAAACTATTCTCAGATATATCCAAATTGACAGAAGCAAAAGATGACTGTCCACTATTAGTATAACACCTTACTAGTTCCATATAAATGCTCCCAATATATCATTGACACACCCATCTAAGAGCACTTAATTTGGGGACCCAATATCATATAAGGTGTTAAGCTACAAATAAGAATGAATGGGGCTTCTGCAAGCAAAACATGATATAGGTACAATCAATGAAAGACTATTTTGAATAAGTTCTGTATAAGAAGAAAGCAGACCATGAAAAAAATAAGTGGGATGGTGGCCTTCCACCAGCCTTCTATTGTTTAGGTGTGGAAAGATTAAGACAAGGACAGAGAGTGGGGCTGAAGGAAGAGGAAATGGGAATCACAATCCATTAACAAGTGTGGAAGAAAGGAAGGGAAATGCTCGCCACTCTCCAAGGTCCAAAGCAACTTTTATTCTTCCTATTATCTTCTCCAAGCTAGAAAACACACTTGTATTGTATGGCATTGTGGACTAATTACAACAGCTTTTATTCGTCTACTATCTCATGCCTGTTAAGAATTGCTGACTACTATCAGGAAAAACACACTTGCATTGTATGGCATTGTGGACTAATTACAACAGCTTCAATTATAAATTTGACCACTGGGATAGATGTTATATAACTTGTGTCATTCATTTCATTAGCCAAAAAAGAAAACAAAGAAAAGACTGTGCATCTGGAACACACAAAAATAATAATATGTGCCATTTCTGTGACACCATATCCTTATGGTGTTGTATCCGTGCAATATAAGCATATTAGCCTTACCCAGGAACCAGAGGGTAGACGGTAAAACCATGCTCATTCTTGATAAAGTGGGCATCAGTATGGCAAGTACCACAGTATAATATCTTTAGTCACATCAGAATGTCCATTTACCCTGTAATGATAAAGATATAAATAATAATCAGGTATCAAGTAGAAACAAGTACAAGCTATATCACAGTGTTTCAACTAGCAGCATCCAAAGAGTTATATGTATCCTACTTATCACCAAACTATGCGTGCATTGTCTCGCCTTCTACTTAAAGACTTGTCGGATTAGATGCAGGTTTTGCATAAATGCGTATGGGCATGAAGAAACGCCTATACAGAACATAAGCATACCTTCTGGTGAAGTTGAAAGGAGACAAGATGCCTGAAGAACTATCATTTCATTTCTCAAGATAATCTGATGATCCTGTTGAATTCCCTTTCCAAGTTCCTCTGCAGATACATGATTTTCTTCTACCTTACAGGAAGATATATACAATTTAGCCTGCACATACAAATATTCTCTTTAATTACCTAATCGAGACAGTGATCATAGTACATCATTAAGGAAACAGTGTCAACAGAGTGTGATTTTAGAGGGCAAAGTCTCAAATTAGAGATGAAGAAATAGTGAAGTATCAACTAATAGCAATGAAGTTACCATGGGTGCAGACAAAGGTAGGTGAACATACATGGGAGTTACCATTACTAACAACCAATAGTGAGTATTTCTGTTCATCTTCTTATTTTTACATGTGTAAAAAACAAGGCTAAAAGGACAGTTTTGGTCAAGGTCTGCAATTTTCAGTGGTTCCATTCTGTATGTCTCAGTTTCAATTTTGACATATAGTATTAACAAAATAATACAATTTGTAATATGTATGGCTCCAAGATTTTTCCACAATCCAAACATATCCCAGCAGTGGCTTACATCATCTGTTATGAGACATGCCCAAGCACCACAAGAATGCACTATGCACTAGTTCATGAGCATCTGTGTGCATCTTGGCCAAGCCAAGCTGCATAGTTTGCTTGCTCAACATAGAAGTTTGAATGTATGACTAATGAATTATAGTTATAATTAGGCTTATTTTCTATTTCAAGAATCATTCATGGGTTTCTTTATGTATTAGCCTAACACTGATTGAAACTAACACTTCAGCTTGTCTTTTGAGAAGCTAGGAAATGACAAGCAACTTGAACTCAAAACCTTGGTTTGAACTGTCCAATAATTACAATGAAGCAGTATATGTTCCAATCAACATTACTTTAGTGTTAAGGGGCATCCTACAGTCTGAAAGGCTCAAGGTAATCAATCATACAAAGAAAAGAAGAAAGATAGGTTCGTGCCAATCGTACAAGGAGCTCCTATGAACTCCCCTGACAGATTTTTAGGCCTATTTTGCATACGACGCGCATGAGAGAGTTGTAAAGCTTTTCCGTCATATCTTTTACTCAAACAAATTCTTTTTACAAGTCCAGTCAATATTTAATCAATCTTTAAGGGTGAGACTAATTTGTATCGACGTTTGGTTCAGTCTTGTTTATCATTTTTGTCCACAAATTGCATCAAGTACATTCTGCTGCAACTAATGATATTCATTGCAGAAATAACTAAGCGCATCTAAACTTAGAACTGACCACCCACACATAAATCTACCTCCGTACACATTCCTAGCAAACTTAAGCATTTAGAATTTTTTTCATGTCCGTTGAGCATATCAAATTAGAACCTACTGTTTACAGGTATTCACGGACTACAAGCGAAAATATAACTACACTAATAATTCAGTTAACTAATTAGAAACTGAATTTATTCTTATTGCAACTAGGGAACCATGGACTAATATCACTTAGCTACAGGCTAGTAGCCTAGTAGTCT
>JANAVB010017599.1:16393251-16455121 GCA_029216955.1 Iris pallida
CACTAATGTATGCTAGAATGAATTTTGGGTTGTGTCTGAGCCATTCGTTCCATACTTGACAATTAAGTTGTGGACCATTTGTTTGACATTGTTGTTACAAATTTTCGTATATCGTGTTGATTGATGAGATTGTGTTTCAACGTGTCGTGATGTGTGTATCTGTGTTGTATACTGTTTCGTGATACACACCGTCGTGTTGTAACAAGTGTAGGGAATGCTGCAAATGCTGCAGGGGATGCTGCAAAGCTGTATTTTTTTTCAAGATTAGCGACGTTCGGACTCTCAGCGACGTCTAGCGACAACGGTAACGTCGCTAAGTAAGTATCACAACGTCGCTAACTGTGATGAATACCGTCGCTGATCGTCACTAAACGTCGCTACGTAAGACGTCGCTAAACGTCGCTATATGTCGGTACTATAGCGACGTACCAAAGTCGCAGAACATCGCCATTTGGCTCTCAAGCCAGGTCAGCATCGATGCATGTCAAGTCACTCAACGTCGCTAGGTTACGTCGGTAAATGATAACGTTTTACGTCGCTGGTCATCGCTGAATTAGCGACGTGTCAGCGTCGCTAAATGTCGTCGCAATAGCGACGTATTGTGACGTTTTGTGGTTTAGCGACTAGTTTAATTGCCACTACGTACAAACGTCGCTAAATACGTCGCTACTCGATATTAGCGACGTTTTTTTCCCTATTTAGCGACGTCCTGAGGCGTCGCTGATTTGACAGATTTTAGTAGTGTAATGAAACATTGAGTAACATACATTTGCCTATCTCCTTCAGTAAAGTGTGCATTAATAGCTTCATTCAGATCTCCACAGTTCTCCTGAGATCATTAACATAAACAAGAACAAGTAATTCAGGTGAAAGAACCATAAAAGGAAAAAAGCAGCATAAAAAACCTATAAATAGATCAATTATATGGTAGCAACATGAGGTATCTTGATTACATAGAAAAAAGGTAAAACAAGAAGCACAATAATCTTAGATATAATTGAAATAGATCTAATATATGGTCTGCTCAAAGCCCATCACCCATTTTGGGCTTGCGTAGTCACTGAAATACCCCCTAACACTACTACATAACATTCTTACTATTTTAACAGTACTACGAATCAGATATAATTTGCAGTGCCCCCAAAATTTACATAAAATCATAAGAAATAAACTCAATATATGAAAACACTCAATATAGTCAGCATTGACTGTGTTGACAGCAGGATTGCCTGAGCGGCTAACATACGGGTCCAGAGTGGCTGACTGGGCCTACTGCATGGATAAATGCTATTTTGAATACTGAAAATTATTTCAAAATTATTTAAAATCCAAATAACTTCCAGAATAACTATCTAAAATCTAAAAATAATTGATCTCAAAATACCCCAGTTACCCTACAAAATAACCAAAAGCCTATAAAAAAATGAACCGACATATATTCATTATCTAAGAATCTCCAAAAATTCTAGAAAAATATAGAATAATAATATAAAGTATATAAGCTACCTGGAGACCATATGTGACCTTAATATGATCATACATCACCCATAGGCTTAGGTATGACCCCCGATGATCCTAAATCAAACCCTTAAATAAATAAATAAATCTAGGAAGCAGGTATTACAGGAACTATAGGAGAATATATTTTTAGATATCCTATGATGTTTATTGTGCGCTATAAACATTTTGCATATGACTATCTACTAATATATGCACCATCAGCCTCGAGCTACGTGGATTTTAGCCTGAATCCCACATATATGTGCGAACGTTGTCCTCTAAATTGAACATTAAATTGTTGGAAACATTCTTTGTATATTTATTTACTTTTGTCATTTATATGGCATACATATTATCTTGTTACGTTCCTCTGAGGATCTGATTTCCTTCCAAATTAGTTTTGTTGATTGCCATTAAGTTCTTCTGGAGTTATGGGTATCCATCTTCCCAGGTGTGTAGGTAGTATTATTGGGTACTTGTATAATGTTTCATAGTTATATATTTTGTTCTTATTGCTTATTCCTACTATCATATCCTAGTATTAGTACTCAGATTATCGCCTTGAGTCTAGACCAAGCAAATATAGTATGAGGTGCACACTACGGTATATTATATATAATTACTATATAGATATATATATATATATATATATAATATTATAGAATATATATATATATATATATATATATGTAATAATATAATATATATATATATATATATTATAATATATATATATATTATATATATATATATGTAAAAAAATATATATATATATGTAAAAAATATATAGATATATATATATAATATATATATGTAAAATATATATATCTATTATATATATATATATTATATATATATATATATATATATATATATATATATTATATATATATATATATATTAGATATAATATGTAAAAAAAAAAAAAAAAAAAAAAATAAATATATATATATATATATATATATATATATAGATATATAATATATATAGTATAATATATATATATATATATATGTAAAGATTAAGATTTATAGATAGCATGATCTAATTCTAAAGAACGTTACGTATTCGAGTTGGCTGGAGTCCGGTTGATACCTAGTCGGCTATTGTCACGTCTCTTGATCCTACAAATTTTGGGACTAGGGCATAACAAAACGGTCCTTTTGTGGTATAAAAAACTTTGATTTTGAATTTTGGACCATTATTACTACGCACAATTTTGTTTTACATTGAATTTATTCTCAACTATGTTGAAAATTTGACTAGTAGATGTCATGTTTTATTTGTGTTTCATTAAACCCATGTGATTCCAGTGTAATCACCAATTAGTAATAAAAAATAGTTTACTACCAAAGTGAATGAACATGATAACCACCCAAATATAAATTTGTATCAAATACAGAGTAGTTTAAATCATTGTCTTCATTTAGATAATAAAATATCTCCTCTTCAGAGATTACATCATTATAAGGACTTGAGTCGGGCTAGTTATTTACTTATTGTTCCAGTGCGAAGACAACAACATAGTTAGTTAGGTCAGCTATAAATAGATGACCAGAAGGTGAAACATGATCAAACAGATCAACCACAAATGACTGATTGGAATCTTCGGTAGCTTCGGAGAGATCAACAAAGAATGGTCGTCTAGAAGGAGTGCTCCCACCAAGGTTCAGACTACTAAGGTCCACAACGAAAGGCTCTGTGTTGTTGTGAGCAGGATCTTTGTCCGTGCATCCCTCAAGATAGATCATAAGGGACCATCTTTGGCTGTAGCAGCTTCAGGCTCATCAACTACACCATTGCATGTCTCCTCCTTAGGATACTATTTCTTATACAGTATATTTGAGTAGTAGGCCTTAATGCCCTTGAATGGATCAACATAGACGAACTTCATTCTAATTAACCCCTAACTACCCACGTACTTAGAGCATTGGTAGAGGGTAGATGGCACAATCATATTCTTATGTATCCATAGACATCCATGGAGGATATTGTAGGATACATCAACATCGATCACATAACATGTGACCTCGGTACGCAGATTGCCTATCTGACAATTTAGGAGAATCTTTCACAGTGGAGACTTCTTCCTGCATTAAGCCAAAGATAGTCGTATTGGTCACTGCCAATCGATACATTGGGATCCCCAAGACTTGTCGCATGCCTCTGGGGATAATACCGAGTGAGGATCCTGGATCGATATGCATACGATCCACTTTAATGGCCCTATTGTAGCCTGTATAGTACAATGGCCGGTCATGGCTGTTATTATTTAGCAATATATCCTCTTAAGGAAAGGTGTAAACCCCTTAAAAAAATTAGAGTATTTTTTAATTTTAGTTTTATTTTACTTAGTTAATTAAAATGATTATAGTGTATACTCAGTATATGGATATAATGTTTACCTTGGAAAATTGTATTCAGGAAAATATATATGTAAGTTATCAATGGGATTTTGTATCCCATGTTTTTCCAAATTTTTAATATTTTTTATTTATTTATCTCTAAATATTGTATTGGAAAATAAATTTCTTTGGATTTTCATAATAGAAACGATTAGTAAATTTTTAAAATAAATATAATTACTAAATTTATTTTCAAATAAGATTTGAATATATGCAAAGGTGCTTTAAAATTATTTGATGAGTTTGACTACTAATTTATGCTATTATTTGTGATCAATTATTGATTTATAACTAGATAAATTAGTTTTTAAATAGTAATTTTAATTTATTAATGTTTAAGAATAGATTAATTTTTATTTGAATTTAATTTGATTTATATTTATTTTTATCTAAAGGGATTTTAAATATTTCTAATTCTTATCCAACTAGGAATCTTCACCTCATATTTAAGAAGAAGCTCTCCTTACTCTTTTTTTCCAAGAAACCCAAATAATTTCATATCCATATCAAAGAGACTTCGACATTGTGTCCGTTATACCGTGTATGTGTCTATCATTCATCTTCTTCGTGTCAGCCGTTCCGGCCTCGGGTCCAACCCTCGGTATCTTTACACTATATTGTATCATTTACAATACATACAAGCATCAGCTTCCCCTTGTCCGACACAACTGGACGCTGTTCTATCCACAATACCATCAATGTCATACAGGACACATGTCCCATAAAACACTCAAGCCTAAACCATAACCCTAACCCTAACCTTAACCTTAAACCTAGCCGCCTACTGCCCTGCCCTGGTCATCTCCGTCGATGCCACCTCGTCCAACCCCTAACCCGCGACCCTGACCAGATCCGGCGGGTGCTACTCCGCACAACCATTACTAGCCACCCTCACTTCCATCAACACCGCCACCACCATTCCCATCAGCCCCGCCTCCATCCTCCGTACCCTTCTCTGCCTTTTCCTCGATCAACTTCAACAAAGCCACCACGACCCTCACCAACGTCACCACTATCATCACCACCTACACCTACCAACCACCACCACCGGTTGAGACACCACCACTTTCACCAACATCAAAACCAAAGCAAAGAACTTTTACCCGCGCCCTGACCGAGTCTACAAAGGGACCCTCTACCGAGCCTCCTGCCGACTGGAGTAGCGCCAACTGCGCCTGCGCTGGGCTCCTCCACTGTGGTTCAAATTTGCCTGAGGGAGATCGATCCGTCGAGGCCACCACTATATGGAGTAGCGCCAGCTGAGCCTGTGCTGGGCTCCTCGCTGGGCGCCGACCACCGGGACAAGCGTCCTCCTCCTCGTGTAGACGCACCGCCTCACCGACGATCTGCCGACCAAGCCCTTCCAGTGAGACCCTTCTCTCTCTTCCTCTTCCGCTTCTTTCGCTTCCCTACTTATCTCTCATTCTCGAACTCTCTCTGACCTTCCGTCTTCCACTCTCTCGTTTCACTTTTCCTCTGTTCCCTCTCTCTCTTTCTTCCTCTCGATATGTGATATTATTTAACTATTTTATTTTATTTTAATTAATTTTTTATTTTCCTTTCTTTTTACTAATTTTGGAATAGTAGTTGCTATATGGGATAAGAATTTCGGCTTGAGCCCTATGCGTAATTTGGGTTATATGTTAATTTGGGATTGAGTTATTTGACTATAGGGATTTTGATGTAGGCCAAATAAAAAGTTTGATCAATTATATTAGTCTAAACACAATAGTTCTTAAAATAAAAATTAAATAAATTACTTTAGGAATTAAATGGATGGGTCAAGGGTTGGGCAATGGCCCTTGGGCTATTTTAAGCGCCTCAATTTATATACATATTGAAATTGGGTTTTAATAATTTGGTGGGATTTGGGGATTTTATGATTAATATACTTTGGCTTTGGGCCATATATATATAAATTCTAGAATTAACTATTTTGGGCTTATTTGGGCTTATATTCAAATAGAGATTCATATATAAGTATTTTCAATATATTTTACAAATCTATAAGTATTTTCTAAATCATTGGGCTTTAGAATTTTAATGATACTTTCTTACATCAAGATTTTTGACCACATATACATTAATGCTATTTTTATAAAAATAGATTTGGGCCTAGATAGATATACATGTATATTTTAATAAGCTTTTAAATGGGCCTTATATATGTATTGGTATTTTTTTATTTAATAATTTTAAAAATTATATATATATATATATATATATATATATATATATATAATTTGACAAATAATAATTAGTGAGTTTTTTATAAACGAATAATTCTTTGGAAAATAGATATTTGGCTAGAATATTGGATTTAGATATGGATTTTGGGTTTTAAACGCTAATAAATTTTAATATGTATATTTTTTCTTAAATATAAGGGTTTATTGGTTTGGGATTTATTTTAACGAATAATTTCAAAAATTATTATTAAGGATTTTTATTTAGTAGTTTTATAAAATAAATATTTTTTAAAGAGGTTTAATACCTATTACGTTTCTAAATAGTTTATAAATGATTTTCTAAATATATATTTAAATAGGAATTAATTTTTCCAAATAAAAATTTGTCTTAGATTAATCTTGATCATGACTAACTGTGCGTACATATTTCCTTGCAACTTTGGACCTCTTCATAAAGATCATGTTTACTGGGCTAAACAAAACAGTAGAATGGTTAGGTGACCTTAGTTGATGTCTTGTCACACTCCATTCCAATCATGGCATGGGCAGAGTCACATCACGGAATAGTGTGCTACCATTTTTTTTATTTGGTTGTAGGGATGGTCCACTGTTTTGATGATGGGATACTGGACCTTGTTATGATTCAGAATATTTTACTTTTCCTATGGTTTTGTGATATTTTATATTCAGTTTATATGGCATATTTTTTTTTGTATCTTGTTACGTCCCTCTGAAGTCCTGGTGGGCTCTCCAGGTGTAGGTGTTCATGATTTTTCATAGTGGTGCCATCCATGATCGTGTTCTTCTCTTTCTCTATCGAAGATGTTTACCCTTGGATCATCCTATGCTACTTGTATTCTTTATTTTGTTATTTATTTTTTCTAGGTCAATGCTTGGTAGTGAATTTGTCTCCATCCATCAATTTTTACATTGACAATTTCATATTTGATTAAATAATATCTTTATTTCTTATTTTCTGTGGATGAGATTTAGTGAGCTTACGTATATTTATTTACTGCTTACGTATATTTATTATATGGATGACATGTACGTTATCTAGTCGTATGTATTTTAGGACTGGGGGGTTACAAAATTTTACTTTCGGTATCTTGTCTATTGTACTGGTAATGAAAACAAGCACCAGGTTCTTTAGCTGGTTGTTTCGTCTATGCTAGGTTGGAGTCCGCACATAGCAATAGCTCTCTCAGTGTATCACAAGTTCCTTAGAGAGATGAAGGAGCTCGTGGATGGAGACCTGAGCCGATGTATTAGAAAGTTGTGCTAATATATCAAAAGTAGATGACTTGTCAAGACCTTGGGTTGGATTCTTCTTCAACTATTTATCGAAGCATGCAAAATCCCTTGGACTTGGACTTGTTTCTCGTTGGTGGCTTTTACTGGACTGCCTTAGAAGGGGAAGAATCCACATCTTCTTAGGCCAGACCATAGATTCATTGATAAGCTTTGCCAGACCTAGTCTCACTAGAAAGCACTTCTTTAGTGGTTGGCAAAGCGGGGTGGACCATATGGCATGGTTTGCTCTTCTTTCATTTATGCTTGGATTTGGATGTAGAGGATACCCTCCGTTTTATGTCTTTGATAATGCTGGGATGCACCCACATTATCTCACCACTTAGTATGATCAAAGGAACCAGCCCACTATTTTGGTTCTGAGGTGGTGGAAGGTTGACTTCTACTATTATAACTTTACAAATTGAAACAACACCATCTTGGACTTGAACCATCAGTAAGTTACCGAATTATAGATATACCATATTGGCGGCCACCTTCTTCTAGTCAGTGCACAAAGTGATAGACATGGAATCGATTAACTACTAGATCTGTCCTTTAGAACATAATAATCCTGCGTCGGAAGATGCACGTACTAATGGTACAGAAAATATTTAGGTTATTTGTCTGACCGGCTTCTTTAGGACATCTAATGTTGAAAAGCTTGAGCTTGTTTCCCTTTATTAATATGTTGAAGATTTCTACAATAAATTTCTTATAGAGGGTCTACTCCCGAGGTTGCCTTGAATTTGTCTTTGACTTGGATTGAGTATTAGTGACAACTGTCAAAATATCGATAGTCAGGGACTCATTTTCTCTGTTATTTTTTGTGGTTGGAATTATTGTTGTTTTGGGGATGCTTGCCCCTATCTTCAGAATTTGATTTTCTGAAGTCGAACAACTCCAGGTCAGTAACTGAATTTTTGCTAGTCTTAGCGCTCATGAAGTAAAAGGAGTCATGCGCATGCAGGGTTATCACTGGACCATGAGTAGATAGGGTCTTCACTGGACCATGCACAGACAACGATTTTAAAGAGCTGTATCCATAAAGAGTCTTCGATGGCAGTATCTTCCCCTGTCTATCCACAGCAAGAGCCTTCACTTTGTTATCAATGACATTTGGTAGGTACTATGACCTTTTGGAAGCCAAGTTCTTTGAGACTTTTCGGGCTTCGCTGATCATGAGGGACTTGAGCTAGCCTACGGAAGCATCGCTTCGAAAGCTTGTTGGTCAAATTATACGACTGACGTCTCTTGTGTTGTTCCTATCTTCGTGATATCGTACTGTGCCATTATTCGTCGGTGGAGAAAGGTCTCCCCAACAGAGTCACCACTTGTTTCAGCAACACAAGTTAACTAAACTTTTATTTGACTTTTGGAAAGAGACAAAGAATCCTATGTACAAAGTTTTGGTAAGTTGGGCAATTAAGATCAAGTCAGCGCTCGACTTATTTACTCCAATGACGATCCGAGATGAAGATGGACGAAACTTGCTAACTCTAACTCACCAGCAGAATTGGACAAGTAGTCTCAACACAAAGCTTTTGATCTGTGATGATTGATCAGGTGTCATCTGGGATGCAAAAGTCCCAACTATTTATAGCCATTCGCACTTGTAATGTTTATGCACGCAAAAGAAATAAATCTGTACTTTTCTGCCTTTATGCGCATGAAACTAGGTAAAAATACACTACTTTCTGCCTTTTCCGCTTAGATACACTACTCATGCGCATGTGTATAAGTGGAACAATTAATGCGCAGAATACGGATTTGAATGCCTACACATGTTACGGATTGCATGACAAATGGCATCCATATTAAACGACAGTAGTTGTCGATTCAAACTATAAAATGGTCGCATATGCGCATTAATGCAATAAATATGCATAATCATCTCAAATTCAATAAATGTACACCGCTAGCTATTAGATTGTATGTACGAACAATCTCTATCCACTATACTCAAATGAGCTGCTGCGCATGAGTCCACGTGGTACTGCTCTGCTGTAAATAAAAAATATAATAATTACGCTGATATAGGCTCTGTTGTCGTCTTGATCAATGCGTAACCATGGTATGTTAATCTGTAAGCTGGCAGATAGCTGTAAGTTGGTAGATAGATGTCACAGCTTGTGATGTTGTGTATTAAATACTCTGTCCTATTCACACAACTGTATGCGCACGACTTCAAAATTCAGTGACTTTGGCACATAGCTTTTGGAGTATGGTGCATGGATTTCTGCATATATTTCAAAGTTCACTGTCTTTAGCGCATAGATTTGATGAATGGAGAGTTTTGCACATGTAGCTGCTTTACTTAGCAAGATTGTCATGTGTATATTATGGAAATACTTTCCTTGCTCCGCGCATGGACTCTGCTTACCATACTGCACATGGTGTGAATTGTGCGCATAGGACTAAATGTCAGTCTGCTACATGATCTTCACGCATGGAGCTTGAAAATATCTATGCTTTTACAAGGCGAGGCCGTTTAAGGAGTTTTTCATGTTGTAAATTTTGAAATTTTGAGGCTGATTGGTTATTTCTTCCATGTTCAGGTAGATGAGTACTCATGCACTAATGTTCCTAGCATATGGGTTATGGGAGATGTTACTAACAAGATGAATCTCACTCATGTGGCATTGATTGAAGGAACTTGCTTCTCGGTAAGTCTGCATTACATTATACATTATAATCTTTAACTTAATTGTCCAATATATTTTTCTTTTTAATTACTTTTTATTGGAGGAAGCGTCCTAATTTTTTTGTTCATACTTCTATTCTTTTGTCTTTAGAAAAAAAATTTGGGGGGCAACCAAGCAAACCTGACTACAAGCATATACCTTGTACAATATTTAGGTAAGTTATATTTAATCTTGTCAGCATGATGTTTGTTTCCTCAGGGAATGTAATTCATACTCTTTTCACTAATTTTTTTTTAATATTAGTTTGACAAACTTGTTATTTTAATGTATATCTTAATAATGTCCACAAAGTGTGATTTCCACTTTCCACATCTGTTATCATTCAGACTCGTTCAATTGATCTAGTTCTAGAGCGCATAGAGAACACAATCAATGATTGAAAGCTTGAAGTTCCTAGTTTGAAATCCATGTACGTACTATTGGTGTATATATATATATATATATATATATATATATATTTTTTTTTTTTTTTATATATATATATATATATATATATATTAAGTTTTAAAATTCATCTTTGTAAGTTGCTTTTGTTTCTATAAAAGTGAAAAGTCATGTCAGATAGATTCATGTTTGTAGGTTCTATGAGAGAGCTCAAGCTCTCATACATGAAGATCTCCATACTGGCTTAGTTATGGTGACCGTTGATTCTATACAGGTAGTAGATCATGAGTTTTGTGTTTTATGGATTAATGGAATTGACATAGGAGTTTGTTTAGGAAACTTAATTTTGGCCTTTTTTTTCTCAAGATGGACATGTTGGTCAAGTGAATGACCATGAAGTATGTATAAGATCTCTACAGAAATTTGCTTTTTTCATTTCTAGACTATATATTTTCTTCTGTAGTTTTATTCTTTTATCATACCCCCTTAGTGACATTTTATGTTCGACTTTTGCAAACACTTTACTAGGTTATTTATTATGATTCCTGATAATTTGCTTCTATTTTCTTTATGAGTTTATCTAGTACAATATTATGAAGATTGTTTTGTATTATTACAGTGACTAGGAAAATCTTCATCCAGTTGTTTATATTTACTTTTTTGTAAGATTTCAGTTCCTATTCCAATTGTTCTAGTTTTTCAATGACCATTAAGTTATTTTTATTTCAGAATATGGCCACATTGAAGCTCTACTTGCTACAATTTATTACGCTGGCTTTGAGTAAGGCTTTAGGAATAAATTACTATCAATATTTTACTGAATTATGCAAAATCCATTTTGCATCCTAGTCTAGAGTGTACACTTATACACTTGGAACTGAGAACTAGTACATGAGAATCCTTGCCTAAGAAATTTTCTTAAAATTAGTATACGCTCATTCAACACTTGTTTCAACAATCATAACAAGTTCTTTAAATCGAGTTCATACTTACGCAAGCTAGTATAAGCTCATTCAACACTTGTTCCAACAACCATAGCAAGTTCTTTAATAAAAGTTAATACTTGTCGCAGTTGAATATAATCTCCAAAAAGAGGTTTACATTTTACACCCAAAATTATCATTATGCCACACATACTAACTATATGCTTTCAACTCTAAAATTAACTCATTAATATATGCAAGTTTGGAAATTTTTGTAGGGATCCATGATTATGAATCCACATTTGCTTAGATGGACTGTGTTGATTCAGTTAAGAGCATATATGAAACACTAAAATCACTGTGGCAGGTCTGGCTTTCTAGCTCATTATCTTATTTCTTGCAAATATTCAACTTGTAACTTTAAAATCAATGAACATTTTTATACTTGTCCTTTTCGACACATACTTCTAGTGTATTTACAGCTTTGAATTCTTTTAAAGTTAGTCTATTAGTGCATGCTACCAATTTTAATTAATGTTCACATACTTAAGTCAGTATTTTGATACATCTATTTTGTACCATATACCAAAGTTAGTTTACAGCCTAATATTTTTTGAAGGATACATATTATTTTGAAACTTATTTTGGATGGTTATTTGACCTCAACTTGGCTAACTTGATTCTTCAGGACATATAACTGGTAACAAGAGGAGGAATATTACAACAAGGCTCCTATGGTGTCCTTTCCATCGCCTTATTGAAGCAGCAAAGATGGTCATTAGTAGTAGTTATGCTTGCCCAGTGTCAAACTTTGTTGTGTTGAAAATATGAGTAGTTTGTGAGTTCTAAAGACTTATACTATGTGGTACAAGTGGGTTGTCACATGAGACATGGTGTTTGATGTCTCCAGTTGTGTTTTATGTTGTCATATGAGACTTGGTGTTTCATGTATGTATTCATGTTACAAGTCGATCTATGTTCGAACATTATATATCAGGATCTATGATATGAGAAAATATTTTATTTTATTATTATATATATTGCTTATAGTTGTGAATTTGTGTTGAGGTTCTATTAGTACATATTTATATTACTTTCTTTTGTGATTAAATTCTTTTAAAATTGAGCAAAAATTGAACATTATTGGAAACTGCTTTACTATTATTTTTTATAACGCTTTGAGAATAAGTGTTAAATATGTACATCCCGTTTATAACACTTTGAAAAATAAGTGTTATATATGGGCATCTCATTTAGTTATAAAAATTATTATATGTGTACATAATATATATAATATTTTAAGAAAATATTTATAACACTGGTACTTATAACACTTGGATGCTTACAGAAAGCACTATAAAAAGTCACTTATAACACTATTGTAGTCATGAAAATATATTCTTCATGTAGTGAGTAGAAGAACTTCAGTAAAGAAACAAACAAAGATCCAAGAAACTAAGGTATCCCTCAAACATTTAATCAAACTAACATCATATCTGAAACACTAAGAAACTTTAGTAACTACTTTAGTAAGTTGAACATGAAACTAAAAAGATTCAAACAATTTAAATTAGCTAATAGACTATACTACAACATTAGCAGACACAACAACCATAATGCTAGTAAAACAAAAACAACAACACATTATAGTAGTCTATATGTTCATAGTGAACCGAACACATAGATATCATTCAAACTTAACAAAAAAATCCATGAGGCAATCCTCCTTAGGTTCCTTGTCGAAGTTATCTATTATAGAATCATGATATTGTATGCTGAGAGATTACAAAATAAATAAGGAAACTTATTTGTTAAAGATTCATGATATTGCAACTTTATTAATTATGTCACGACCCGATCCCAAATAATTGGGTCGAACCGGATCATGCCCAGCCTGCACCATTGTGAGACGGCGGCAGTAAGCTGTTCTATTTGTAGGTATTCACAACAACATATATACATTTGTCACACTCAATATACGGAAATTTTAAAACTTTTATTCAACAATTGAAAAGTACAACTGGAAATGAAAGAACTGAAATAAAATGCTGAATTCAAATTAACAAAACTCCAAAACAACAAAACTAGAAAACTGGAAACAACTAGCTAAGCGGTCGGCTCGTCGGCCTCAGGTCCTGCGTCCTCCAAGGGAGACTCCGGCAACACCACAGGGTACAAAACCAGGTCATAGTAGCTATTGTACAATAGCTCAGCATCCTCAACGTCACCTAAAAATGTTATCTCCAGTCAGGAGGGAGCAAGTACGAATATGTATCTCATATTTCAAGTAATAATGGAAAAGTGCAAGCTAAACAGTTGAAACAATATTTTTCAGTAGTTCTACGATTAAAAACAATGTGATTTGAATGTGTAATCATCTATGACCGGCTTGGGTTATACAATAGCGTCCTAGCGACGCGATACAGCTTATCCCCGTGTGTAAGAGGGGTAAGCTCGCACAATCCTGCAATATAGGGGGGTATTGGCCATAAACGTTACACTATTCTCCCAATCCCCACAATCAATATCAATCAATATCTGAACCCTAGGAGAGGGTTCCGTGTAGCAATGTGGTTTAAACATGCAGTTAGACAGTTACTAAATAAAATACAAGAAAACATAACCGTAACTTGCCTCTGTTTAGTTGACTGGATCGGGAAAGTCGGTACCGAGGAGGATGTCAGGTTCGTCTCCGAGATCGTACAGTTGAGAACCTTGGCTTAGAACCAAAATGAAACCAGTTTAGGTGTGCTAGTTACAATCTCTAGAAGTAGACCCTAGTCAGGTTTTAAGTTTATTAATTAATCTACCGGAAATCGTCTAACGTCGCAATCTATGTTCGTTATTATTTTAATTAAATAAGTCGGTTACTGATTAATTGGAAAAATGGCAATTACCGGTTAATTTGGCAAAATTTTGTATTTTTTTTCATAATATATATAAAACTAGATTTTTCTTAAATGAGAAGATGTGAATTTGTTTAAACAATACAAACTTGTAATGTTACTAACTATTTATTGTGAGAAAATGTTATAATTTTCTATATCCGAAATAATATCTTTTTAATATTTTACGAGTTTATCGACAAACCAACATCCCAGAAAATAAATAAAATCTATTCTACGCAATACAGGGTCGCAACAAAAGAAAATAGAAAACTGGGCTTATGCCTTTACAACCTTTACATAAATCGAATTTAAAAATAATAATAAAACTCAGGTGAATCCTGAACGTCGGGAAGCGGTCCATTCAGCAGGCTGAGGCCCTGCACCATAAATGCTAAAAAGCAGTACCAGTTCCAAATATAAAATATAATATAATATTAAAGAGTCTCAGATTTGGTCCAAAATATCATTTCGCATTCTAGCTAATGCCTCAACGTCCGGAGTGGCCGATTTCGTTTGCATTTCGCTAGGGCCCATAGACCGAATTTGGTCATCGCCTGGAAAAAGGTAATTGAAAACCAAAACAACAAATCTTTTGCAAAAGCCGGTTTTGGAAATTAGAATTTTATAGAAATCTCTTTTTAAAATATTCTCTGAAAATTCGGGCAGCATCCCCTTTGTAATTGAGACAACCCAATACTGGAAGAAATGCCAAAACACCAATAACTGTCCCAAACCAGGGACTCTAATTATCCAACTACAAATATTCCAACCCAGGAATAATATTAAATCCGAAATCGAAACCGCAACAGAAATATTATTAAACCCGAAATCTAAACTCGGAAATTCCGAAAACCCACAGAACCAAAACCAACAGAAGAACTTATCAAAAACCAATATTCCAAACCACAACACGAAACGTCAAGCCAGCACCATTCCGAGATGGACTTCGGAAAACCCGAAATTATCTAAGCCGAATCCCTTAACGGGATCGGGGACCGAATCATCATCGACATACTGAGAAGGGACACGGGGAACACGAGATATACCTTGGGTTGCTCGGCTAGAGCTCTCAGATGCAATAATATAGATAGAAAACCACGTTCCCGCGGACTCGGGAAAGTCCCAACTTACGGACAGCAGCTGAAAAGCACCGGAACAACGCTGGACAGCGCTGTTGAACAGCGGGGCGCACGCGGCTGAGCCGGGCGCGGACAGGGGCGGGGTCTGGCCGAAATCGTCGGAAAAAAATCGGTGGGCACCGGGCTAGGGCACGACGGGGAACGGCCGAATGGGGCGCTGGCCGGGCATGGGGCGGCCGGGGGCGCACGGCCTGGGCTTGGCCGGAGCGGGGTCGGGGCTTGGGCGCCGGAGGAGGCGGGACTGCGGGCTGTGCCGGGGTCGCCGGAGGCCGGCGGGATGCGGGTTTCTGAAGAGGAGAAAAGTGTTTGGGAGTTTTTGAGGGAAAGTGAAGAAGTGGGATGGGAAATAGAGTGCTGGTGTTGTGAGTCCTTTAAGGAAGATGAGGGGAAGAAGTAGAGAGAAAAAAGGGGGATGGAGAAAGTGGAGTGATTAAAGGAGGGAAAGGAGGAGAAGAAGGAGAGGGTCGTGGGGAGTTGCTGGTCCAGCGACTGAGTAGGTTGAGTTATTCTTTTTTTTATTAATAATTATTAACCAACCATAGTTATATGTGAATATATATGTATAGATGTAAATTCCAGATTTTAATGGAAAACCAAGGGTGGGTTCGGAAACGGGGTCAGGTTCGAGTTCGGGGTCGGTGTCCGGACTCGGGGTTGGACTCCGGGCACGGGATCGGGGACAGGGCCACAATAAAAAATCAACAATTAATTTTAAAATAATATTTTTCCTAATTCTGACTAATAAGTAATAATAATAATAGATATAATAATAACAACTACAATAATTAAACAAGAAATTATGCTACAATCTAATAATTAATAAATTCTAAAACTCTGGGTTTCACAATCTTCCCTCCTTAGAAAATTTCGTCCTCGAAATTAAAGGATGGGGTAGGATAAACTCAAATCAAACAGGTACGGGTACTTCGCCCGTAACTCAGGTCCAACATTAAGAATTGCTAAGGCAGTCGTAGATGAGACGTTTAGGGACAAGTTTTAACTATGTCACCATCCACGTAGAACAAGAATATATATAAGAGAACCAAAGTACACGCGGTTGATCAGACCATCATGCACCGGTTCTGATTAGACAATATATTAGTGGGTGCACCCAATAAAATACTGTCATAATCAAGCTCGATAAAGAAATAAGCTCGAAAATCTAACTTAGCAGCATCAATTAAAAAATATTAGAACAAAAGATAATGCTTGCAAGAAATAGAAGTTTATGAGGCGGCACAGAGTTCCTGGTTTTCTTCTCACCTCTGTCTATGATCGCCACTGGCTTCTCTGGCACTGTGAGGCTGGGTCCAATCTCCAGCTCCAAATGATCCAATATGTGACTCAGATTCGAAATGTAATGTCTGAGCTGTGAAACATGGAAGACATTGTGCACGTCTTCAAGATTAGCTGGTAGAGCTAATCGGTATGCTACTTCTCCAATTCGGCTCAAAACTTCAAATGGGCCGATGTACCTGGGGCTCAGCTTTCCTGCTCTACCAAATCTGATAGTTTCTTTGGTAGGGGAGATCTTCACAAACACACTGTCTCCTTCTTCGAACTCCAATGGTCGACGACTGCTATCAGCCCAATGCTTCTGTCTGTCCTGAGCAATCCTGAGCTTGTCTCTAATCACCTTTACCTTCTCTGCTGTATCGGTCACCATTTTAGGTCCAAGCAGTGCTCTTTCTCCTACGTCGTCCCAAGCAAGTGGAATGCGGCAACGACGTCCATAAAGTGCCTCGAATGGTGTCATTCTGATGCTGGCTTGGTAGCTGTTGTTGTAGGAAAACTCTACCAAGTGCAAGTGGTCTTTCCAAGACCCTCCAAATTCCAAGACGCAAGATCTCAGCATATCTTCTAACATCTGGATGGTTCTCTCCGATTGTCCATCAGTTTGAGGATGGTAGGCGGTGCTGAACTTCAGTTGTGTTCCCAAACTGTCATACAAACTCTTCCAAAAGTGAAAGGTAAATCTAGTATCTCTGTCAGATATGATACTTACCGGAACTCCATGAATCCGGTAGATATGCTACTTGTACAGTGCTGCCAACTTCTCGGTGGATAGACCAACCTTGAAGGGGATAAAGTGAGCTGACTTTGTCAGTCGGTCCACAATAACCCAAATGGCATCCTTCCCTCCTTGGGATCGAGGAAGTCCTGACACAAAATCTATTGTGATGTGTTCCCATTTCCACTTCGGGATGTCTAGCGACTGCAACAGTCCTGCTGGTCTCTGTCTGCTGGCTTTAACTTGTTGACAAGCATCTAGCCACAAATCTGGATACGTCCTTCTTCATTCCATACCACCACACTACCGTATGCATATCTTGATACATTTTATTAGCTCCTGGATGTATGAAATACTGCGACTGGTGTGCTTCTTGCATCAACTCATTCCTCAGTTCGCCAGTTGGTACGCAAAGCCTCGTACCATGCCTCAGTGCTCCATCGTTGGCGATTGAGAATCCTTTAAGTGTTCCTACCAGCACTTGATCTCTGAGTTTGCAAAGCGTCTCGTCTTGAAATTGTGTCTTCTTGACTTTGTCCATCAGACTTGAACGCACTTGCAACTGCATCATTGATAATTCAGCTCCTGGTACGATTGCTTCTCTTCCCAGCTTCTTCATTTCTTCTTCAGGCAGTACAATCTCCAGTCCAAGCTTTTCTATGTCCTTCAGCAAATGATGCTCCTTGGTCAAGAACATTGCCATCGGGTATCGACTAAGTGCATCTGCAACAACATTAGCCTTACCCGGATGATACTGCAGGTTGATGTCGAAATCCTTCATCAGCTCCAGCCATCGTCTCTGTCGCATGTTCAGCTCCTTCTGAGTGAAAACATATTTAAGACTTTTGTGGTTTGTAAATATTTTCACTCTCTCTCCATAAAGGTAGTGCTTCCATAGCTTCAATGCAAAATATCACCGCTTCAAGCTCCAAATCATGCGTAGGATAGTTCTTCTCATGAGTCCGTAATTGCCTAGATGCGTAAGCAATTACTTTCCCGTATTGTTGAAGAACGCATCCCAATCCCTTACCGGAAGCATCACTATAAATTGAGAAACCGTCGGTACCTGAGGGTAGCACAAGTATCGGCACCGTTGTAAGCCTCTTCTTCAGTTCCTCAAAAGCTGACTGACAAGCTTCCGACCAAACAAATTCTTTATTCTTCCTGGTGAGCTTCGTCATCGGCTCAACAATCTTAGAGAAATCCTTCACAAATTTTCGGTAGTAGCCAGCTAAACCCAAGAAACTTCTGATTTCTATAACTAAACTTGGTGCAGTCCACTTCTCAATGGCAGCTATCTACTTTGGATCTACCGAAATTCCTTCTCCTGTGACAACATGGCCCAGAAAATCCACCTTGTCTAAGGAGAATTCACATTTAGATAGCTTACTGTAGAGCTTCTCCTTCCTTAAGGTTCCCAGAACTTTCTTCAGGTGCTCTTCATGCTCTTCTTCAGTCTTTGAGTAGATCAGAATGTCGTCGATGAAGACAACAACAAAATGATCCAGATATTCATAGAAGACCTTGTTCATAAGGTTCATGAATACTTCAGGGGCATTCGTCAGTCCAAACGGTATGACCAAAAATTCGTACTGACCATATTTGGTGTTGAACGCCGTCTTTGGAATGTCCTCCTTCCTGACCTTGATTTGATGGTAGCCAGACCTGAAATCTATCGTCGAAAACACCTTAGCTCCACTGAGTTGATCAAACAGGTCATCAATAAAGGGTACTTGTTCTTGATGGTGATGTTGTTCAGCGCCTGGTAGTCGATGCACATCCGTACAGTCCCGTCCTTCTTGGGCACGAACAAGACAGGTGCTCCCTAGGGTGAAGCTCCGTCTCTGATAAATCCAAGGGCCTTCAGCTCATTGATCTGGTCCTTCATTTCCTTGGCCTCCTTAGGGTTGACTCTGTAGCATCCCCGAGAAATAGGGGCCGAGCCGGGAACTAGGTCGATGGTGAATTCTACATCTCGATCTGGGGGTAATCCTGGAAGACTATCAGGGAAGACATCCATGAATTCTGCTATGATAGGGTGAGGAGGTCTAAATTCTTCGGTGATGGAGGAGTAAGTAATACTCTCCATATCATCCGGAGCTCGAGAGATTTCAAACTCCGGTTCTCCTGGTGGACTGAAGATTACACATCCTCTGTGACAATCTATCAGCGCATGCTGCTTACTTAACCAGTCCATCCCTAGGACTACATCATAGTTGGGCAAGGGCATCACAAGTAAGGGTGTTAAGAATTTGTGGCCTGAGATAGTTATGGGATAGTTACAAGTCTCGATGATGGGTATGGGTCCAAGTATGACCGATGGTGGACCTCATCGCCAGCAGGGCCGGAACGAGTGGTCTTTCCTTTGGCCGTACTCTTGAAGGTTTTGGTTGCAAACACAAGCAAGGTAGCCTACCAGTCTATAGCAAACAAAAATATTTATTTATAATATATATTTCGGTCCTATGTCATGACAAATTGATATTCTAGTGTTCTAATTGTTTCTAAGTATGTTCTTCTAAGTTGTTGATCTGACCTGCATGGGCCACCACTAAAAACATGTCACGACCCGATCCCAAATAATTGGGTCGAACCGGATCATGCCCAGCCTGCACCGTTGTGAGACGGCGGCAATAAGCTGTTCTATATGCAGGTATTCACAACAACATCTATACATTTGTCACAACTCAATATACGAAAATTTTAAAACTTTTATTCAACAATTGAAAAGTACAACTGAAAATGAAAGAACTGAAATAAAATGCTGAATTCAAATTAACAAAACTCCAAAACAACAAAACTAGAAAACTGGAAACAACTAGCTAAGTGGTCGACTCGTCGGCCTCAGGTCTTGCGTCCTCCAAGGGAGACTCCGGCAACACCACAGGGTATAAAACCGGATCATAGTAGCTATTGTACAATAGCTCAGCATCCTCAACGTCACCTAAAAATGTTGTCTCCAGTCAGGAGGGAGCAAGTACGAATATGTATCTCATATTTCAAGTAATAATGGAAAAGTGCAGGCTAAACAGTTGAAACAATATTTTCTACTAGTTCTACGATTAAAAACAATGTGATTTGAATGTGTAATCATCTATGACCGGCTTGGGTTATACAATAGCGTCCTAGCAACACGAAACGGCTTATCCCCGTGTGTAAGAGGGGTAAGCTCGCACAATCCTGCAATATAGGGGGGTATTGGCCATAAACGTTGCACTATTCCCCCAATCTCCACAATCAATATCAATCAATATCTGAACCCTAGGAGAGGGTTTTGTGTAGCAATGTGGTTTAAACATGCAGCTAGATAATTACTAAATAAAATACAAGAAAACATAACCGTAACTTGCCTCTGTTTAGTTGACTGGATCGGGAAAGTCGGTACCGAGGAGGATGTCAGGTTCGTCTCCTAGATCCTATAGTTGAGAACCTTGGCTTAGAACCATAATGAAACCATTCTAGGTGTGCTAGTTACAATCTCTAGAAGTTGACCCTAGTCAGGTTTTAAGTTTGTTAATTAATCTACCGAAAATCGTCTAACGTCGCAATCTACGTTTGTTATTATATTAATTAAATAAGTCGGTTGCTGATTAATTGGAAAAATGGCAATTACCGGTTAATTTGGCAAAACTTTATTTTTTTCATAATATATATAAAACTAGATTTTTTTTAAATGAGAAAATGTGAATTTGTTTAAACAATACAAACTTGTAATTTTACTAATTATTTATTGTGAGAAAATGTTAGAATTTCTATATCCAAAATAATGTCTTTTTAATATTTTACGAGTTTATCGACAAACCAACATCCCAGAAAATAAATAAAATCTATTCTACGCAATACAGAGTCGCAGCAAAAGAAAATAGAAAACTGGGCTTATGCCCTTACAACCTTTACATAAATCAAATTTAAAAATAATAATAAAACTCAGGTGAATCCTGAACACTGGGAAGCGGTCCATTCAGCAGGCCGAGGCCCTGTACCATAAATGCTAAAAAGCAGTACCAGTTCCAAATATAAAATATAATATAATATAATATTAAAGAGTCTCAGATTTGGTCCAAAATATCACTTCGCATTCTAGCTAATGCCTCAACGTCCGGAGTGGCCGGTTTCATTTGCATTTCGCTAGGGCCCATAGACTGAATTTGGTCATCGCCCGAAAAAAGGTAATCGAAAACCAAAACAACAAATCTTTTGCAAAAGCCGGTTTTGGAAATTAGAATTTTATAGAAATCCTTTTTTAAAATATTCTCTAAAAATTCGGGCATCATCCCCTCTGTAATTGGGACAACCCAATACTGGGAGAAATGCGAAAACACCAATAACTGTCCCAAACCAGGGACTCCAATTATCCAACTACAAATATTCCAACCCAGGAATAATATTAAATCCGAAATCGAAACTGCAACAGAAATATTATTAAACCCGAAATCTAAACTCGGAAATTTCGAAAACCCACAGAACCAAAACCAACAGAAGAACTTATCAAAAACCAATATTCCAAACCACAGCACAAAACGTCAAGCCAACACCATTCCGAGATGGACTTTGGAAAACCCGAAATTATCTAAGCCGAATCCCTTAACGGAATCGGGGATCGAATCATCATCGACATACTGAGAAGGGACACGGGGAACACGAGATATACCTTGGGTTGCTCGGCTAGAGCTCTCAGATGCAATAATAGAGATAGAAAACCACGTTCCCGCGGACTCGAAAAAGTCCCAACTTGCGGACAGCAGCGGAAAAGCACCGGAACAGCGCTGGACAGTGCTGTTGAACAGCGGGGCGCACGCGGCTGAGCCGGGCGCGGACATGGGCGTGGTCTAGCCGAAATTGCCTGAGAAAAATTGGCGGGCACCGGGCTAGGGCACGGCGGAGAACAGCCGAAAGGGGCGCTGGCCGGGCACGGGGCGGCCGGGGGCGCACGGCCTAGGCTTGGCCGGAGCGGGGTCAGGGCTTGGGCGCCGGAGGAGGCGGGGCCGCGGGCTGTGCCGGGGTCGCCGGAGGCCGGCGGGAGGCGGGTTTCTGAAGAGGAGAAAAGGGATTGGGAGTTTTGGGGGGAAAGTGAAGAAGTGGGATGGGAAATAGAGTGCTGGTGTTGTGAGTCCTTTAAGGAAGATGAGGGGAAGAAGTAGAGAGAAAGAAGGGGATGGAGAAAGTGGAGTGATTAAAGGAGGGAAATGTGGAGAAGAAGGAGCGGGTTGTGGGGAGTTGCCGGTCCAGCGGCTGAGTAGGTTGAGTTATTTATTTATTTATTTATTTATTAATAATTATTAACCAACCATAGTTATATGTGAATATATATGTATAGATTTAAATTCCAGATTTTAATAGAAAACCAAGGGTTGGTTCGGAAACGGGGCCAGGTTCGAGTTCGGGGTCGGTGTCCGGACTCGGGTTTGGACTCCGGGCACGGGATCGGGGACAGGGCCACAATAAAAAATCAACAATTAATTTTAAAATAATATTTTTCCTAATTTCGACTAATAAGTAATAATAATAATAATGATGATAATAATAATAATAATAATAATAATAATAATAGATATAATAATAATAACTATAATAATTAAACAAGAAATTATGCTACAATCCAATAATTAATAAATTCTAAAACTCTGGGTTCCACAAATTACCATCAATGCACATTTTTGTACATATCGATAAGAAGAACATAATCCTTTGGGGTTTGATTCACAGAGATTAGAAGTAAAATAAATTGGGCTTAACCATGTGCTTAGCCACAGATCATAAGCTTAGCCACAAGAATGGATAGATCTACACAATTTAACATAATCAGCAGATAGCTGTAGTTCCATTTTATTAGCTACATGAATATAAGTCAGATCCAGGAAGAATTATGGCTACATCTACATGTTTATTATAAAATCAAAATAGGTTAGACTAAGTAAATATGGTAAAGAAAATGGAGACAAAAGGTATGTGTCTTATGACCATCTTAAAAGGATTAGGGATAGGGTTTACCTGACTGAGAAGGGGTTTGCTGACCAGAGGATGTGACCTCAGGATTGAGAAGGCTGGCCGAGGATGGGGTTGGCTCGACCTAGGAATGATCGAGGAATGGGGGCTGACCACAGGAGATGGCCACTGAAGGATGAAGAAAGGGTCCTCTAGCGGAGGAGGAGAGAGGGATAACTGATCAGGTTATAGGAGCATAGTGGTAGGGGTAGATAACTCAGTGGATGGAGGAGGGGAGAAGATGGGTGCCACAAGAAAGAGAGAAGAGGTTAGAGAATTAGGGCTTCTCAACCTATTGATGTGATATACATAAATATTACCAACGTTTAGCGACTCTGAGTATAATGAAGTTGCTAACTTGCTGATATTAGCGACTTGTAGTGACGTATGTGTAGTAGTGCATCGCTATATTAAGCAATATTCTACAAAAATGTCGTCGAACATTGCTATTAGCGATTTCTTTTAAAGGTGTTGCTAGTTACATATAGTGCCCCGCTCTTAGCGGTCCACTATATATATAATGCTCGTGTCTTGATAGACTCGGCGGAATTGCGTATTGCGAAAACCTTTCGGCATTAAATTGATCACAGACAAATACATAAGATCCTTTCCAACTCATGGTCTGATTTTGGTAGGAATAAGTCCAATATTGCATTGTGTATTGATGAATGAGCATGAAGAGTTCGTCCCATGTCTTTTTGTTGTAGTTTTCATTGGACATTTTATGCTGTTTGGTTTTCATGAATACGTTTTCGTAATAGTTTTAGTTGAAATGAGTAGAATTTCTCAGATGATTTTATTGATGGGCTCCTGCCACTACTTATAGAGAGTACACCTCCTCTTCACAATACAACTTCCGATGTGGGACTAAAGTCCCTTATTAGTTCTCAACACTCCCCTTCAAGATGGGCGATAGATATTAATCATCCCCATCTTGTTACATAGCTTTGACAGACTCAATGAACTAAGACCCTTAGTCAGACAGTCTGCAACTTGTTCTTCTGAGCAAACATTGTCAATATTCAGTATCCCTTGATCCAGCTTCTCCTTGATGAAGAATCGATCGATCTCGATGTGCTTCGTTCTGTCGTGCTGTAACACCCACATTTCTGAAATTAGGATAATTTTGAAGTTTTGTATTTATAATCATTTATTAAGGATAATTTATGCATGTTATGATTTTAGATAATTTTTGCCTAGTGTAAAACCATTTAATTTGTTGATTTGTGAATTGGGGGTTAAACTAGGGAAATCCTAGTTATTCCTTAACCTAGAAGTTTACCATGACCATGTGAGCCTAGCCATAGGCTTAGAACATCAAATTAGTGATTTTAGCCTAAAAGGGTATTTTGGTAATTTACTAGATTTTATTTGGAATTATGTGTTTTTAATATTATTTAATTATTGTTAGTACCATGATTATCCCTAACCTAGTTTACCTTAATCTAGAGGTTAGCTACTAACCTAGAAGCTTGAGGATAGATATTTAGTCATTGGTTAAAGTAGTGTAAATATCTAGATATTTACATAATAGATCTTTTCCTTAAAACCCTCAAAAAAATCTCAACTTTGGCACCAAAGTCCTTGCCTTCTCCATGAAGGAAGGCCAAGGACACCCCCCTTGCCATGGCCGGCAAGGGCACCCCCCTACATTACCCCCTTCCTATATAACTCCATCACATTCATTCATGATCATTTTACATGAATTAAAACCTACAAAAATTCCTTTTTCATCAAACCTTCATAACTTCCTCAAATTTGAACCAAATCACTCATAGTCTTTTGCATTGGGTTCCTACAACCTAGAGGGTGCTAAGGGAGGCTAGCAAGCTGGACACAAGGACTTGGACACCAGCAAGTGGATAGGACACCCCCCCTCCTTTTCTTGAAAAACTTGAGTTTTCACTCAATAGGTAAATACCCATAAACTTAGTTAACATTCTATTTTTTTCTTCATAAATTCATGCATATAGGTATACCCTAGCTGTGGGACAAGTTTGGTGAAATCTAGGGTTGGTTTGGTGTCCGTATCGGACACGTATCCTAGGAAGAAAAACTATGTTTGATGAAATGCCCCAAAGGTTTTGATTTTGTTAAAATGTAGAACTAATTACATATTCATGTAGCCCTAGACTTGTTGTTTACATCTACACTTGACTGAGTACGACACTGTGTCGATTTCGTGTCGAAAATCGACACGGACACACTGTGACAGTGCACGCACAATGCCCTGCTACCACACTGTTCGTGCACACTGCACAGGGCACTTCGACACGCCAAAATTGGTATGGACACGGGGGCAGTGTCTGCGAACATGCCCCCAAAGTTTTACGGTGTCTTGTTTTGTATCGGACATGCAATCACCCACGCACTGGACACCTACACGCACGTTCAGTCGAATTTTCGACTAGGACACGAGCCTCGTGTCCCACGCACACGAGTCGTAGACACGTATCAGGCTGACACGTGTGTAGCCCATCATTGGGCGAACACCAGGACACAAGCACGTGGTGTGTCGTGTCCTGTGTCGTGAGCACGAGACACTCGACCGCGTGCACGACGCGGTCTGAAACGCACTGTTTCGACCTCTGATACGCGCACGTAGCTCGGACACGACACGTTTTGGACACATTTTAGGGTGTCTAAAAGCTAGCCCTAGACCTAGGCGACCTGTGTGCATGACCACGAGACGTGTCGTGTCTCGTGGTGTGTCCACGAGGGCGAGGAATGCACGACACATTGTAGAGTGTGGCCTGTGTCAGTTTACCCGATTGGGTTTCCAGTGAGTTTGATACGTCGTGTCGTGTCTAGACATTGTGCCAGGCCCCCTAGACTCTAGAGGACACCTAGGGACACCATTACCAACCGTTGGTTGGACACCTTAGTCGGGTTTTGAGGATGTTTTTAGGTTTACCTCCAACCCACTGTTCAGTGAACGTTTTCCAGTTTTGTGATTAATTCCCAGATTTCTAAAACGAATTTCAAAATGGTTTTTAATGTATATATATATGTATTAATATGTATTAGTATTGTATATACATGTGTATATATGTATGTGTGTGTGTAAGTAGGAATTGGGTGTATTTACATGGGTTGTGTAGATATGTGTGTATATATACATAGGTGTATATATGTGTGTTTGTGTGTGTGAGTGTGTTCCCAAATCTCAGTTTCTGAGATTTCAGAACACCCCCCTGTGTCCAGTGAGTCTCACTGTCTGTCTCTCTAATTCACTCTCTCTCATTATTTCTCTCTCTCTCACTATTTATATATGTTATATATGTTATTATATATATATGTGTCATTATATATATATATGTGTGTGTGATTTTGTATTATATATAGTGTATACATATATTGATATATATATATGTAGTAGATAGACTTGTGTATATCTATATATATAGATATGTATATATATGTGACTTTCTAGATATAGGTTTATATGGAAACCTATATGAAATTAGCCTATGGTCTAAGTTACTAGCCTATGGCCATTAGGGACTAACCCTAATTGACCTAATGACCCATGACCTAACTAGTTGACCCTTGTTTGACTAGAGTTGACCAAAGTCAACCTTAGGTCAAACTTGACCTAGTTGACCTAGATTGAACTTGAATTAACCTAGAATGACTAGTTTGACTAAACCCTAACTAGTCTGACCATGTTTGACCTAACTTTGACTAGTTTGACCTAGTTGACTTTTAGAGTTGACCAGAGTTGACCAAGAGTTGACTTTTGACCAGATTGACCTAGAATCATGTAGTATGCATATTAAACTTCATTTTTACTATTTAGAATATATTGTGACTTGTGTTGCTCTGATCAGGAGCCAGACACCTCTCCTCAGACAGTATATTCTCTACAGACATTCATACATCAGGCGAGTACATTCTCTGACCATTTCATACTTGTTCAGGCTTTACTTTCTCGCTCTAGATTACTTTACTTGATGCTGTCACGTTGGTAACACGGATTGGTGCTATATTGATCTTTACATGAGATGTTATCCCCCTCGGGAGCATCGAGTACTTCATGTTACGTGTGTTTCACTGTCATCATGTACTCCTATGCTTCCATCATGCATGTGCACTCATGTGATCATGTACTCTCATGATTCACTGAACCCTCATGTATAACTTAACGTATACTCATTTATGAGCCTCATGTGAAGTAATGTATAATAACGTAACTTGTCTAGATCCTTGTGTATTGATTGGGGAAACGGGGGAGTAGAAGTAGACATGTGAATAATTCCAAAGTAGTGTAATCATGTATAAACTCAGTAGTATAATCATGTATAAATTCTAGCCATTCATATACCTATCTTGTACTCTACATCACTAGCCACTTACAGTTCTCTATATACAGTAGATATTTCCTTTACAGCTATTTCTTTTACAGCGTATATTCCTTTCAGCACTTCCTGTATTTTACTCTATTGCTTGTATCGTATTTCCTAACCTGATATGAACTGTGTGAGATGTATTGTGCTCGTTCCTGTCCTGACTGGACCTGTTGAAAATATTACAGAGGACGAGGATGAGGCATGGGTGACTACGTATTATGGAGCAGGACTAGATGACACTTGTGTTGAGGACCCTCAGCAGGATCCACCTGCAGCTGAGGATGTTGCCCCAGTAGTCTAGGCTAGTTTAGCTAGACAGTCATTTTCTACATTATTATTTTGTCTCACATTCTGAGTTGTATTTTGAGATGTTGAGATGTATAGACCCTTAGACTTATTTGTATTTTGGGTTGACATTCTGGATGTTATGTATCCTAGACACTTAGACTTATTTCATCTATGCTACTGTTCCCTTTGAGTTACTATCTATCTATCTATCTGTCTTTCATTCTTTTACCTCAGATGTGATTGAGACTGTATATTGTTATGTCACCTCCATTCGGAGAGTATAAACTGTACAGGTACCTTTATATTGTTAGATGATTGACCTAGGACAGCGTTCTACCGCCGACACTGCAGCGTAGGCTGGACGTACCCACGTCTCGTGCCCTTACTCTAGGGTGCGGGTCGTGACACGTTTTTAGTGGTGGCCCATGCAGGTCCCGTTTATGTGGTGGTATTCGAACTAGAGTATTACCACATCCTGCAGTAGGAAATAGGATGTAGTTTCGAGGTACTCAATCACATTAGGAAAAACTCTTATCTAAATCCCTGCTATCTAAATTCTTGCTGATATTGTCTTTCTTTTGAAAATAAACTGTCCCCTTTGACTATATCGTTTCTTCTCCGTATTGATTTTTCTTGTTGATCTGTCTTCAGGATGGTGGAGACACGATCGCAGCGTCTCGGTCCAGGTGACACCACTGAGAGGTCTGTCACCTCTCGTCCAGCTCACCAGGACCCGGGGACCACAGCTCCCCTTACTCCAGCTCATGTGGGAGCTTCTGCCATATTTGGAGGTGCACCTCTATCTATTCGGAGGACCATCCCAGCTACCCCAGACATGCCTCCCCCGCAGTTTCGTCAGCCACAGTTTCAGCAGCACCAGCCGCAGTTCCAGTCGCCGATGCCATCTGGATTAGTGGATGCTGCACAGATGTTTGCATACTTCCAGCATTTTCTAGAGACGCAGCAGGCCCAGCAGCAGCGTCAGACGACGGAGTTTACCAGGGGCATAGATGAGGTCCATCAGCTGGCTAGAGCGACGGTGGAGAGGTTGGCTGTCCAGCCACAGGGAGGATCGGGACAGCCGCGACAGCAGAGGATTCTGGGCATTCAGGAGTTCAAAAAGATGAACCCCAGGGACTTCTTGGGGACAGAGGGGATTCTTTATGCTGATGACTGGATTGAGTACATTGAGGAGATTTTTCGACTGGCGGAGATACCAGCCGGACTCCAGATAGAGGCAGCAGCCAGCCAGATGCGGGATCTTGCCCGTACCTGGTATCAGACGGACCCGAGAGTAGGCACTCCAGGGCAGACATGTGGAGCTTTCAAGGAGCTCTTCAAGGGGAAGTTTTTCCCGGATCGGGCAGTCGGTGCCTTGGAGACCCAGTTCGAGAACCTGGTTCATGGGAACCAGACTGTAGAGGAGTATTCCAGTGAGTTTTGCCGGTTGAGCAGATTTGTGGAGGGCCTTAGCGAGACAGCGAAGACGAGGAGGTTCAGGAAGGGCTTGGTCAAGGAGGTCAAGTCCTTGACCAAGAGTGACAGGAATGCCACTTTTGAGGAGATTCTGGCAGGAGCGATGGCGACTGAGGATGATCTTGAGCTAAAGCTCAAGAGGGGCCGCGACACTCAGGGAGCTGGCAGCAGTGGAGGACAGGCCAAGAGGCCTCATTTTCAGCACCAGCAGCATAGGCCATTCCAGCAGCACAGGCCGTTCCAGCAAGTGCAGCAGCAGCCGAGGCACCAGCAGCAGGCACCCAGGCAGCAGGTCGTCAGTTGCACTTTCTGCAAGAAGCAGGGTCATGGATGAAATGACTGCAGAAAGAGGCTTGGCAGGTGTCTACTATGTGGTTCCGGAGACCACCAGCTGAGGGAGTGTCCCATGTCTTCAGGATGACCAGTTCAGGGAGGCGGAGCCAAGGCTCCGGCAGGGCAGCAAAAGGGACCTTTGTCGACTCAGCAGCAGAGGTTCACCCAGCACCAGCATCAGGCCAGAGATGGACAGCAGGGGCGAGCTTACGCCATGGCAGCAGAGGATGCTGAGGTTACTGAAGAGCTGATAGCAGGTTCTATTTTTCTCGACTCTATTCCAGCTTTTGCATTATTCGATTCTGGGCTTCCCATAGCTTTATATCAGTATCTTTTGCGATTAGACATCATGTTATATCTGAATCGTTGCCTAGGACTTGCAAGATCACGACTGGGGTGGCATTATCCTCGTTCGTGATGTTTGCAAGGGACGGAGAGTAGTTTTGGGAGGCCGAGAGTTGGATGTGTGTTTGCTCGTGATGCCACTACCGAACTACGATATTGTACTCGGTATGGATTGGTTGAGCAGGCACCATGCCAGCATAGATTGCCGCGGGGGTAGAGTTCTGTTCAGAGCGCCAGATGACCCAGAGTTTGTATATTCCCGACGACAGGCAGAGCAGACTAGCAGAGTTTTCTGCGGAGTTTCGATTGAGGAGCAGCCAGTTCCATATCCATTGATAGCTGAGTTCATGGACGTATTTCCAGAGGAATTGCCTGGGCTTCCACCAGACAGAGACGTTGAGTTCTCGATAGACTTGGTTCCAGGTGCGGAATCGATTTCTCAGCATATCTATCGAGTGAACAACAGCGAGTTGGTGGAATTGAAGAAGCAGGTGGATGAGTTACAGCACAAGGGCTTCATCCGCTCTAGTTCTTCACCTTGGGGTGCACCGGTACTCTTTGTACCGAAGAAGGATGGGTCGGTATGGATGTGTATCGATTACAGGGCACTCAACAGTCAGACGATCAAGAACAGATATCCACTGCCGCGGATCGACGATCTCTTCGATCAGTTGAGCGGAGCTCGGGTATTCTCGAAGATCGATCTGAGGTCAGGCTACCACCAGGTAAAGGTGAAGAGGGAGGATATTCCGAAGACGGCATTCAGGACGCGGTACGGCCAGTTCGAGTTTATGGTGTTGCCGTTTGGGTTGACTAATTCCCCGGCGGTGTTCATGAACTTGATGAACAAGGTGTTCCACCAGTACTTAGATAAGTTCTTGGTGGTGTTCATCGATGACATCATGGTGTACTCGAAGACAGAGGAGGAGCATGAGGAGCACTTGAGAGTGGTCCTGGAGACTCTCAGGCAGGAGCAGCTTTACGGCAAGCTCTCGAAGTACGAGTTCTTCCTGGACAGAGTTGACTTCCTGGGTTATGTGGTGACTAAAGATGGGATCTCAGTCGACCCAAGAAAGATATCAGCAATTGAGGCTTGGGCAGCACCGACGTCAGTGGCAGCGATCAGGAGCTTCCTAGGATTGACAGGCTTCTACAGGAGATTAGTCCAGGATTTCTCCCGGGTTGTAGAGCCGTTGTCAAGGCTGACCCGAAAGGACGCAGAGTTTGTCTGGTCAGAGGAGTGTCAGGCTGTTTTCGATGAGTTGAAGAAGCGGTTGACGACAGCCCCGATTCTGATATTGCCATCAGGATCAGGCGGGTTCACTATCTACAGTGATGCCTCGAAGAAGGGTTTGGGTTGTGTCTTGTAGCAGCATGGGAAGGTGATTGCCTATGCTTCCAGGCAGTTACGTTCCCACGAGAAGAACTACCCTACCCATGATTTGGAGTTGGCGACAGTTATCTTTACTCTGAAGCTGTGGAAACACTATTTGTATGGAGAGCGCGTGGAGATATTTACATACCACAAGAGCTTGAAATACGTGTTTACGCAGAAAGAGCTCAACATGAGGCAACGCAGATGGTTGGAGCTGATGAAGGACTTTGATATTCTGCTGCAGTATCACCCAGGGAAGGCCAACGTGGTTGCCGGTGCTTTGAGCAGATATCCGGCAGCTATGTGTTTGACGATGGATCGCCACTTGTTAGCGAACTTGGAGAGCCTTGGGATCGAGGTGATTGTGCCGGGAGTGCAGATGCAGATGTGGGGCCTCCAGATTCAGTCGAACTTGATTGATAGGATCAAGTCGGCTCAGTTCGATGACATTTCTCTACGATGCATCAGGGAGCAGGTCAGAGCAGGATTTGCGGATGATGAGTTCACTCTTGCAGGGGATGGCGCATTGAGGTACGGTTCCAGACTGTGTGTGCCCAGTAGATACTTTCGAGAGCAGGTTATACTGGAGGCCCACCGTTCTTAGTACTCTATACATCCGGGAGCCAACAAAATGTATAGGGATCTGAGAGAGCATGTATGGTGGAGTGGGATGAAGCGCGAGGTAGTATACTTCGTAGCCAGGTGTTTGATCTGTCAGCAGGTAAAGACAGAGAGGCAGAGGCCAGGGGGACTGTTACAGCCATTACCCATTCCAGAGTGGAAGTGGGAGCACATCACGATGGACTTTGTTTCGGGATTGCCGCGTACTCCAGGAAGGAAGGACGCAATTTGGGTCATCGTCGACAGGTTGACCAAATCGGCCCACTTCTTGCCATTCAAAGTGGGTTTGTCTACCGAGAAGCTATCGGAGATGTATATGCGACAGATAGTCAGACTTCATGGAGTTCCAGTGAGCATTGTATCGGACCGAGACAGTCATTTTACTTCACATTTCTGGAGGAGCTTACATATTAGTTTGGGCACTCAGCTCAAGTTTAGTACTGTATACCACCCTCAGACAGACGGACAGTCAGAGCGGACCATTCAGACACTAGAGGACATGCTGTGGACTTGTGTCCTGGACTTTGGAGGATCTTGGGAGAGTCACCTGCACTTGGTAGAGTTTGCATACAACAACAGCTTTCAGGCCAGCATTGAGATGTCACCCTTCGAGGCACTGTACGGGCGTAGATGTCGTACACCCTTGTCTTGGGATGATATTGGGGAGCGAGCTTTATTGGGACCTGAGATGGTTGTGGATGCAGCAGAGAAGGTGAAGCTCATCAGAGATCGACTTCGTGTGGCGCAGGACAGACATCGGCATTGGGCCGATAGCCACCGCAGACCTTTGGAGTTTGAGGTACAGCTTAGAAATAGGATTAGAATTAGGTTGTTTTGTTTGTGTTTTGTTAACCATGTTTGATTATCATAATTAAATTGAGACCTTGTTTGTGAATAGGTTGGAGACCAGGTATTTTTGAGGATATCTCCGACACGTGGCACTATACATTTTGGTGGAGGTGGGAAGCTTAGCCCGCGTTTCATCGGCCCTTTCGTTATCAGCGGGAGAGTCGGTGACGTGTCTTACAGGCTAGACCTACCACTAGCATTAGAGGGAGTTCACAAGGTATTCCACGTGTCGCAGTTGAGACGGTACGTGGCAGATCCTAGCCATGTACTTGATCATTCTGAGATCGAGGTGGGTCCTACTCTTCGTTATCCAGAGCAGCCTGTTGAGATTCTGGATCGACGGGAGAAGGCATTGAGGAACCAGACGATACCACTGGTTCGCATGCAAAGAGGAATTATTCTCCAGGAGAGTCCACCTGGGAACGTGAGGATGAGATACGCGAGCGATACCCTTATCTATTTGTACCTTGAGGTATGATTTTCTATCCTTCTCATCAGTTTCAGTTTCGTCTTTAAATTTCGAGGACGAAATTATTTTAAGGAGGGTAGACTTGTAACATCGACATTTCTGAGATTAGGATAATTTTGAAGTTTTGTATTTATAATCATTTATTAAGGATAATTTATGCATGTTATGATTTTAGATAATTTTTGGCTAGTGTAAAACCATTTAATTTGTTGATTTGTGAATTGGGGGTTAAACTAGGGAAACCCTAGTTATTCCTTAACCTAAAAGTTTACCATGACCATGTGAGCCTAGCCATAGGCTTAGAACATCAAATTAGTGATTTTAGCCTAAAAGGGTATTTTGGTAATTTACTAGATTTTATTTGGAATTATGTATTTTTAATATTATTTAATTATTGTTAGTACCATGATTAGTCCCTAACCTAGTTTACCCTAATCTAGAGGTTAGCTACTAACCTAGAAGCTTGAGGATAGATATTTAGTCATTGGTTAAAGTAGTGTAAATATCTAGATATTTACATAATAGATCTTTTCCTTAAAACCCTCAAAAAAATCTCAACTTTGGCACCAAAGTCCTTGCCTTCACCATGAAGGAAGGCCAACGACATCCCCCCTTGCCATAGCCGGCCAAGGGCACCCCCCTACATTACCTCTTTCCTATATAACCCCATCACATTCATTCATGATCATTTTACATGAATTAAAACCTACAAAAATTCCTTTTTCATCAAACCTTCATAACTTCCTCAAATTTGAACCAAATCACTCCTAGTCTTTTGCATTGGGTTCCTACAACCTAGAGGGTGCTAAGGGAGGCTAGCAAGCTGGACACAAGGACTTGGACACCAGTAAGTGGATAGGACACACCCCCTCCTTTTCTTGAAAAACTTGAGTTTTCACTCAATAGGTAAATACCCATAAACTTAGTTAACATTCTGTTTTTTTTCTTCATAAATTCATGCATATAGGTATACCCTAGCTGTGGGACAAGTTTGGTGAAATCTAGGGTTGGTTTGGTGTCCGTATCGGACACGTATCCTAGGAAGAAAAACCATGTTTGATGAAATGCCCCAAAGGTTTTGATTTTGTTAAAATTTAGAACTAATTACATATTCACGTAGCCCAAGACTTGTTGTTTACATCTACACTTGACTGAGCACGACACTGTGTCGATTTCGTGTCGAAAATCGACACGGACACACTGTGACAGTGCACGCACAATGCCCTGCTACCACACTATTCGTGCACACTACACAGGGCACTTCGACACGCCAAAATTGGTGTGGACATGGGGGCAGTGTCTGTGAACATGCCCCCAAAGTTTCACGGTGTCTCGTTTTGTATCGGACACGCAATCACCCACGCACTGGACACCTACACGTACGTTCAGTCGAATTTTTGACTAGGACACGAGCCTCGTGTCCCACGCACACGAGTCGTGGATACGTATCAGGCTGACACGTGTGTAGCCCATCATTGGACGAACACCAGGACACAAGCACGTGGTGTGTCGTGTCCTGTGTCGTGAGCACGAGACACTCGACCGCGTGCACGATGCGGTCTGAAACGCACTGTTTCGACCTCTGATACGCGCACGTAGCTCGGACACGACACGTTTTGGACATATTTCAGGGTGTCTAAAAGCTAGCCCTAGACCTAGGCGACCTGTGTGCATGACCACGAGACGTGTCGTGTCTCGTGGTGTGTCCACGAGGGCGAGGAACCCATGCACGACACAGTGTAGAGTGTGGCCTGTGTCAGTTTATCCGATTGGGTTTCCAGTGAGTTTGACACGTCGTGTCGTGTCTAGACATTGTGTCAGGCCCCCTAGACTCTAGAGGACACCTAGGGACACCATTACCAACCGTTGGTTGGACACCTTAGTCGGGTTTTGAGGATGTTTTTAGGTTTACCCCCAACCCACTGTTCAGTGAACATTTTCCAGTTTTGTGATTAATTCCCAGATTTCTAAAACGATTTTCAAAATGGTTTTTAATGTATATATACATGTATTAATATGTATTAGTATTGTATATACATGTATATATATGTATGTGTGTGTGTAAGTGGGAATTGGGTGTATTTACATGGGTTGTGTAGATATGTGTGTATATATACATAGGTGTATATATGTGTGTTTGTGTGTGTGAGTGTGTTCCCAAATCTCAGTTTCTGAGATTTCAGAACACCCCCCCTGTGTCCAGTGAGTCTCACTGTCTGTCTCTCTAATTCACTCTCTCTCATTATTTCTCTCTCTCACTATCTATATATGTTATATATGTTATTATATATGTATGTGTCATTATATATATATGTGTGTGTGATTTTGTATTATATATAGTGTTTACATATATTGATATATATATGTAGTAGATAGACTTGTGTATATCTATATATATAGATATGTATATATATGTGACTTTCTAGATATAGGTTTATATGGAAACCTATATGAAATTAGCCTATGGTCTAAGTTACTAGCCTATGGACATTAGGGGCTAACCCTAATTGACCTAATGACCCATGACCTAACTAGTTGACCCTTGCTTGACTAGAGTTGACCAAAGTCAACCTTAGGTCAAACATGACCTAGTTGACCTAGATTGAACTTGAATTAACCTAGAATGACTAGTTTGACTAAACCCTAACTAGTCTGACCATGTTTGACCTAACTTTGACTAGTTTGACCTAGTTGACTTTTAGAGTTGACCAGAGTTGACCAAGAGTTGACTTTTGGCCAGATTGACCTAGAATCATGTAGTATGCATAGTAAACTTTATTTTTACTATTTAGAATACATTGTGACTTGTGTTGCTCTGATCAAGAGCCAGACACCTCTCCTCGGACAGCATATTCTCTACAGACATTCATACATCAGGCGAGTACATTCTCTGACCGTTTCATACTTGTTCAGGCTTTACTTTCTCGTTCTAGATTAATTCGCTTGATGCTGTCATGTTGGTAACACGGATTGGTACACTACAACAAAAAAGTGTTTTAACGACACTCGAAAAGTGTCGTTAATGACCTTCCATGACACTTTTTTGGTGCTGTCTAGAGGGGGTGTCATAGAAATATTTTTTCTTTCAACGACACTACAAAAGTGTCATGTAATAACTTTATGACGACACTTTTTGAATGTCGTGTAATGCTTATTTCACGACACTTCCTTGGAGTCTTCTTAACATCCTTCAATGGCAGCTAATAAGTGTCGTCAAAATTATGACACTTTATAAGTGTCATCTACAAGCATTCAATGATAGTTAATAAATGTCATAGATAAATTTTTATGGCACTTTTATATGTGTCATCTAAAGATTTAGTGAGGGCACTTTACTAGTGTCATCTTTGCATGTATCGTAAAAAATACGACACCTTATAAAAGTCATCTAAAATCACTCAATGGCATTTAATAAATGTCATGAATATTATTCATAGCACTTTTTTTGTATCATGTGACCGAGCTCAACGACAAATTTTAAATGCCTTCAAAAGATCAATATATATAACCAAAATCGACCATGATCACAAATAATTAACCAAAAGTAATATATCAAAAAACTTCAATCCATACAAAATTTTAATATAAATTTTAAATATAAATTTATTTTATATACATTGATTTATTTTTATATTTATTTATTTTCAAATAATTAACCCGAACCAATTTCACAAATAATAAAACTTTAATGTGCCAAAACAATATATTAAAACAACTCAAACCCATACAAAGTGTCAATAAAAAAAATTATAAGAATAATATCAAATTGTTTAACAGGAACAAAGTCTATTACATAATACTTAAAAGTCCTATACTCCTATTAGTACTATTTCTTAGTATCCAACTCTTTCAGTCAAACCCATATGAAAAATAAGGCTCTCCATGGACAAGGACATCAATATCAAGTTCTTCGTGGAGCTTAACAACTTTGTTGATTTCCTTTTGATGGCCTTAAGATACTCTTCCTCGAAAATCCTGAGTGAAATGTAATACAATGATCAAAATAAAAAATATGACTTTGATAAGAAGAAACAAAAAGGAAACAAATGAAATTTAAACCTCTGATTTCGTTTTCCTCTGATTTTGTTTTCCTGGGCATGTCATAAGGAACTGAACACTGAAGCAGCCAAAGCATGAACTACACCATGTCCTCTCACCCATGTAGCATCTCTCCAATGAGAAGGATTTACTATCTACGATAACCAGTCAACTCCCTCTCAAATTTTGCAAACACTTTTTGATAAGTTGGCAGGTATTACCAATTGAGCTTGGAATGGTGCCTTCAAAAAGATTGTTATCCAGTTGTAGCCTTTGTAACCCAACAAGTCTCCCAATGCTATCAGAAATGTGATCTCCAAGTCGATTGTTGCTGAGAGAGATCTCAAGAATGGTTGCAGAGTCCCATAGTTCATTGGGAAGGAAACCTGAGAAGTTGTTCCGTGAGAGCTCCAGAGTGATCAGAGGCAGTTGGCCTAAATAACCTGGTACCTCTCCAGATAAATTGTTTCCCATGAGTATTAGATTAGCGAGATGCAAGCAACCTTTGAAGATCTCTTTGATGCTTCCCATGAGTCTGTTCTCAAAGAGGGAGAGAAGAGCTAGCAACTTGGCTTCACAGATAGATGATGGGATCTCTCCTGAGAGCTGGTTAGCATCAGCAAAGAATGTTGTCAAGTATTCAAGTTTCAATGAGGGTAACTTTCCACTGAATTGGTTCTTGCTGAGCCGAATAGAGTTGGCATGCTTCCAATTTGAAATCCAGGTTGGTACTGGACAAGAGAGGTGATTTCCTTCGACGATGAATGAGCCGATGGACTCTAGTGATCTAAACGTATCTAGCAAAGGGCCCAAGAATGAGTTGAAGGATATGTCCAATATTTTTAGACTCTTGCACTTGCCCAGTTCTTCTGGTATGTGTCTGTCCAGTCCAGCATCTGCAGCAACTAAGTAAACAAGATTAGTTAAATCTCATATTTCTGGCGGTAATTCCCCTTCAAAACTATTCTCAGATATATCCAAATTGACAGAAGCAAAAGATGACTGTCCACTATTAGTATAACACCTTACTAGTTCCATATAAATGCTCCCAATATATCATTGACACACCCATCTAAGAGCACTTAATTTGGGGACCCCAATATCATATAAGGTGTTAAGCTACAAATAAGAATGAATGGGGCTTCTGCAAGCAAAACATGATATAGGTACAATCAATGAAAGACTATTTTGAATAAGTTCTGTATAAGAAGAAGATAGCAGACCATGAAAAAAAATAAGTGGGATGGTGGCCTTCCACCAGCCTTCTATTGTTTAGGTGTGGAAAGATTAAGACAAGGACAGAGAGTGGGGCTGAAGGAAGAGGAAATGGGAATCACAAGCATCCATTAACAAGTGTGGAAGAAAGGAAGGGAAATGCTCGCCACTCTCCAAGGTCCAAAGCAACTTTTATTCTTCCTATTATCTTCTCCAAGCTAGAAAACACACTTGTATTGTATGGCATTGTGGACTAATTACAACAGCTTTTATTCGTCTACTATCTCATGCCTGTTAAGAATTGCTGACTACTATCAGGAAAAACACACTTGCATTGTATGGCATTGTGGACTAATTACAACAGCTTCAATTATAAATTTGACCACTGGGATAGATGTTATATAACTTGTGTCATTCATTTCATTAGCCAAAAAAGAAAACAAAGAAAAGACTGTGCATCTGGAACACACAAAAATAATAATATGTGCCATTTCTGTGACACCATATCCTTATGGTGTTGTATCCGTGCAATATAAGCATATTAGCCTTACCCAGGAACCAGAGGGTAGACGGTAAAACCATGCTCATTCTTGATAAAGTGGGCATCAGTATGGCAAGTACCACAGTATAATATCTTTATAGTCACATCAGAATGTCCATTTACCCTGTAATGATAAAGATATAAATAATAATCAGGTATCAAGTAGAAACAAGTACAAGCTATATCACAGTGTTTCAACTAGCAGCATCCAAAGAGTTATATGTATCCTACTTATCACCAAACTATGCGTGCATTGTCTCGCCTTCTACTTAAAGACTTGTCGGATTAGATGCAGGTTTTGCATAAATGCGTATGGGCATGAAGAAACGCCTATACAGAACATAAGCATACCTTCTGGTGAAGTTGAAAGGAGACAAGATGCCTGAAGAACTATCATTTCATTTCTCAAGATAATCTGATGATCCTGTTGAATTCCCTTTCCAAGTTCCTCTGCAGATACATGATTTTCTTCTACCTTACAGGAAGAATATATACAATTTAGCCTGCACATACAAATATTCTCTTTAATTACCTAATCGAGACAGTGATCATAGTACATCATTAAGGAAACAGTGTCAACAGAGTGTGATTTTAGAGGGCAAAGTCTCAAATTAGAGATGAAGAAATAGTGAAGTATCAACTAATAGCAATGAAGTTACCATGGGTGCAGACAAAGGTAGGTGAACATACATGGGAGTTACCATTACTAACAACCAATAGTGAGTATTTCTGTTCATCTTCTTATTTTTACATGTGTAAAAAACAAGGCTAAAAGGACAGTTTTGGTCAAGGTCTGCAATTTTCAGTGGTTCCATTCTGTATGTCTCAGTTTCAATTTTGACATATAGTATTAACAAAATAATACAATTTGTAATATGTATGGCTCCAAGATTTTTCCACAATCCAAACATATCCCAGCAGTGGCTTACATCATCTGTTATGAGACATGCCCAAGCACCACAAGAATGCACTATGCACTAGTTCATGAGCATCTGTGTGCATCTTGGCCAAGCCAAGCTGCATAGTTTGCTTGCTCAACATAGAAGTTTGAATGTATGACTAATGAATTATAGTTATAATTAGGCTTATTTTCTATTTCAAGAATCATTCATGGGTTTCTTTATGTATTAGCCTAACACTGATTGAAACTAACACTTCAGCTTGTCTTTTGAGAAGCTAGGAAATGACAAGCAACTTGAACTCAAAACCTTGGTTTGAACTGTCCAATAATTACAATGAAGCAGTATATGTTCCAATCAACATTACTTTAGTGTTAAGGGGCATCCTACAGTCTGAAAGGCTCAAGGTAATCAATCATACAAAGAAAAGAAGAAAGATAGGTTCGTGCCAATCGTACAAGGAGCTCCTATGAACTCCCCTGACAGATTTTTTAGGCCTATTTTGCATACGACGCGCATGAGAGAGTTGTAAAGCTTTTCCGTCATATCTTTTACTCAAACAAATTCTTTTTACAAGTCCAGTCAATATTTAATCAATCTTTAAGGGTGAGACTAATTTGTATCGACGTTTGGTTCAGTCTTGTTTATCATTTTTGTCCACAAATTGCATCAAGTACATTCTGCTGCAACTAATGATATTCATTGCAGAAATAACTAAGCGCATCTAAACTTAGAACTGACCACCCACACATAAATCTACCTCCGTACACATTCCTAGCAAACTTAAGCATTTAGAATTTTTTTCATGTCCGTTGAGCATATCAAATTAGAACCTACTGTTTACAGGTATTCACGGACTACAAGCGAAAATATAAACTACACTAATAATTCAGTTAACTAATTAGAAACTGAATTTATTCTTATTGCAACTAGGGAACCATGGACTAATATCACTTAGCTACAGGCTAGTAGCCTAGTAGTCTAAACTCCATCAAAGAAAGATAAGAAGCAAGCATAAATGTAGATTATGAATATAAGATGCAAATTACATATTAAAGCAATAAGTTCATTGAGTGATATGAAGGGGTAAAAGATAATTAAGAGAAACAAAAATGACAGTCATAAGATGCAAATTACATATTAAAGTAATAATTCATTGAAGAACAGGCTTGGCAATAAGATTACTAACAAAGACTAAGAAATTGACAATCAGGTTTAATTGAATAAATTGTAATCCAAAAAGGCCTTCAAAATATATTATGTAATATATGACAAAATACCAGAAATACCTTTCGTAGGAGTAGTCATCTTTTGAAGAGTACAACGTTTCAATTCACGACACTAGCTGCCACATGATAATTAAGTAAGCGATCATTAGATATACAGATAGAGGCCAAAGGACTAATTGAAAATAGAATAGGAAGACGGTAACAAAATTATCCAGAGAGTAAATGACATGGATATTTTATCCAACTTATTACAATTTGTTGAAAGGCTAATTTATCTGAGGGCTTAATCCAAGAGTATACATAAAGGCATAGATTTAAATGGGAGAGATCTTATTTTCGATTGTGTCCGACTCCAGATCTTTTGCTTTGCTTACAAAATGTCTCAGTCCAAAGATGACTGTTGCATCCTACTGATCACTCCTACCTATAGGCTATATCACCTTTCAAAAATCAATGCTGCCACTTTCAGCAATCCATTTATTCAAAAGTTTCATGTTAACTCTCATAACATGTTATTTAACCTTGACTTCTTCAAATATCATTGATCTAACACTCTATTACTCCTATTTGCTGCTGAAGTATCAATTGTACTACTATGATGGAATTTAAAATAGTAGTGGATTCATAATTATCAGCAAAATTGGTCATCAGTCGCCAATATTATGTTTCCATTCTTAGTAAATGGTGGGACAGGCATCACTACAAGATGCAGGGTTCTACAAACTAGGAAACATGACTATGTTGAAGGAATACATAATATGTATATAAATGAGCATACATTTTCCTTAAAAGTATATTCCCGTACTCCAGGGTCATAACCTCCCCACCGTACTAACTTATACATTCTTTCTTCAAATATACAATAAGACTTTTTTGTTCTCCATTGTTTCTCACTCATATTCTCTCCCCACATAACAACAACTCAAATTGAAGGCAGTATTCCCATTTTGAGGTATCAAGGAGCTCAATCAGTAGCCAATTTATGAGGCCTCCAGACAAACACTAATTCAAAGAGTATTACACATTTACACAATATAGTAATATGGCGCAGATATTATCTTGAGTAAATTTACATACTAATTACAAATTTATCTTGAGTAAATTTACATACTAATTACTAATTTACTATGCAGTTGGGGATTGTTTACAGAAGACGGCTGATGGTATAAGGAAACTGTATATCTCAAACAATTAAGAAACGTTTGTGCAAATTGTGAAAGAGATTGATCTTATACAAGCATCATTATAGAAAGGATGCTTCATTGAAAATTTCAAAAGATGTAAACCCCAGTGACCACATTATACCCTTCTTTCTAAATTTTCACAAAGAGCTTACTCGGTGTTTAAGGCATCATTATTTTATCTCGTACAAAAAAATGGTAGAGAGATGGTATAAGTGTGTAACCAGCTAGCGAGGAGGCACATGGTTGACAACCATATCTTTAATGTTTCATTTTCAATGATAGATAGGTAGAATTTTGGATGCATGGATTAGTCCCAGAATAAAAACAAGTAAAATGAAAATTTGGATGTGCTGAGTAAGGCCACACAAAGACAATGAGTTTGGGGCCTAATAATATTAACATCATGTACACCACGAGGGGAAGCACATGAGGAATACTGCCAGATACTTTCTCTCCTACGTCATTAGTCAATACAGACAGTTTAGTGTGGAAGAAGGTAAGTCCAGATGGAACCGCATACAGCAGCAAACATAAGGTGAGGCAAGGATGATAATTGCTTTTCTGATTTGCTCTCAACTGGTTGCTTTCACAAGTATATGAGGTGAGATGCCTTACTACACCGTTATGTGCCACTTTCGGCAGCTCGTGCTCCTCTACGAGCTCGACATTAGCAACAACCGCTTCGCCTGCCGATTCCCGGACGTCGTGCTCGACCTCCCTTCACTGAAATTCCTCGACATCCGCTTCAACGAGTTTGAAGGGGGTTCATAGGGTTTCTTCTCCTCCTTTCTAAGGTCCATCAGTCCTCAATCTAACTGTCTAATAGTACTGATAATCCAACAATTGGCATTGTACCCGTGTCGTGTCCATAGGGTTTCTTCTTCTCCTTTATAAGGTCCAGCAATCCTTAATCTAACTATATAAAAGCACTGATAATCTAACAATTGGTGACGTGCGTGTGTCGTGTCACTCTGAACACGAGACGGACACCTCAAAATAAAAACCCTAATTTGTCCTCGTAGTAGCAGTAACATCCTAGATTTTTTTTCCCTTTTCCAAATACCAAAAGCCATCAACATAGAAAATAGATAGTAGCTTCGGGGGCATCGTAGTAGTCGCTGTGTCCGGACACCGATCCAGAGCCCCGTCTGCCTTTGCCGCCGTCGTCGATGCCGCACAGCGAGCCGGACCTGTCCTCGTTGTCACTGAAGCAGCTGCTGGCGACGCTCATCGACTCGCGGGGTTGGAAGAAATCTTCACCCTCTTCTTCCTCCTCACTCCTCTCCTCCTTCTCCTTCTCCTCCTCCTCCGATTTGGACCCCACTAATGGTGCGGTGGGCTTCTTCTGCTACTTCGTCGAGTGGCTCCATCTGCTAGATCGTCGGCCCGCTTCCGCTGGAGATCGGAGGGACGATGAGAAGAGAGAGAGTTTTTTGTCTGTGTGAGAAGTGAAGGAGGAAGAGAGATTGGGGGAAACACTTTAATCGGGCTGAGAGGGGGTGGGTGCCAAAATGAAATTTTTGGGGGGAAGAAATAATTTTTGTGATGACACTTTAAAGATGTTGTCTTTATTATTTTACATTAGACGACATTTTAATAGTGTTGTTGAATTAATATCTATGACACTTTTTAAAAAGTGCTATAAATGATGATAAATACCTCGTTACCATGACATGTTTTTATAAGATGTCGTCAAGTGTTATTTTTAATAACACTTATTTAAGAAGTGTCGTCCATAAAGTGTCGTCAATAATTATTTTTGTTGTAGTGGTACTATATGGATCTTTACATGAGATGTTATCCCCCTCGGGAGCATCGAGTACTTCATGTTACGTGTGTTTCACTGTCATCATGTACTCCTATGCTTCCATCATGCATGTGCACTCATGTGATCATGTACTCTCATGATTCACTGAGCCCTCATGTATAACTTCACGTATACTCATTTATGAGCCTCATGTGAAGTAATGTATAATAACGTAACTTGTCTAGATCATTGTGTATTGATTGGGGAAACGGGGGAGTAGAAGTAGACATGTGAATAATTCCAAAGTAGTGTAATCATGTATAAACTCAGTAGTGTAATCATGTATAAATTCTAGCCATTCACATGCCTATCTTGTACTCTACATCACTAGCCACTTACAATTCTCTATATACAGTAGATATTTCCTTTACAACTATTTCTTTTACAGCGTATATTCCTTTCAGCACTTCCTGTATTTTACTCTATTGCTTGTATCGTATTTCCTAACCTGATATGAATTGTGTGAGATGTATTGTGCTCGTTCCTGTCCTGACTGGACCTGTTGAAAATATTACAGAGGACGAGGATGAGGCATGGGTGACTACGTATTATGGAGCAGGACTAGATGACACTTGTGTTGAGGACCCTCAGCAGGATCCACCTGCAGCTGAGGATGTTGCCCCAGTAGTCTAGGCTAGTTTAGCTAGACAGTCATTTTCTACATTATTATTTTGTCTCACATTCTGAGTTGTATTTTGAGATGTTGAGATGTATAGACCCTTAGACTTATTTGTATTTTGGGTTGACATTCTGGATGTTATGTATCCTAGACACTTAGACTTATTTCATCTATGCTACTGTTCCCTTTGAGTTACTATCTATCTATCTATCTGTCTTTCATTCTTCTACTTCAGATGTGATTGAGACTGTATATTGTTATGTCACCTCCATTCGGAGAGTATAAACTGTACAGGTACCTTTATATTGTTAGATGATTGACCTAGGACAGCGTTCTACCGCCGACACTGCGACGTAGGCTGGACGTACCCACGTCTCGTGTCCTTACTCTAGGGTGCGGGTCGTGACTCGTGCTGAACTGGATTGTTAGCTATACTTATTGCAGCTTGAGTATCGCTCAGAAGATGTAATGGTGCTCCCTTGTCCAGCTTCAACTCTGTCAGCAGTGCTCTTACCTATAGCAACTCTGACACTTCCAGAGCTATTGCCCTGTATTCTGCTTCAGCTGTCGACCGTGCTACCACTGGCTGTTTCTTGCTTCTCCATGTGACTAGGTTTCCTCCTACAAAAATACAGTACCCCGTGGTAGACCTTCTGTCGTCTATACAGCTTGCCCAGTCTACATCACAGTATCCCTCAACTTCTATGTATCCATTCTTCTTGAATCGTAGTCCTTTTTTCGGCATCCCTTTCAGATATCTTAAGATCTGAAACACTGCTTCCATATGATCCGTTCTTGGATCATGCATGTAGCGGCTCACTACACTCACCGCAAATGAGATATCTGGGCGAGTGTGCCCCAGATAAATCAATCTTCCTACAAGTCTTTGATACCTTTCACGATCAACAGGCTCTCCTGTTTCTGTTCCCAGCTTGCACTTCTGGTCAATTGGAGTTACTGCTGCTTTGTATCCCAACATCCCTGTCGCCTTTAGCAGATCTAGTACATATTTTCTCTGTGAGAGAATAATTCCATATTCGCCATCACACACCTTAATACCCAGAAAATACCTTATCGCTCCTAAATCCTTCACCTCAAACTCCTTCGCGAGTTTTGACTTCAGCTTAGTAATCTCGACTTCATCATCACTAGTGATTATTATATCATCCACATATACAGCAAGTATAGTAATATGGCCTCTTGTATGATGGAGAAAGATCATATGATCTGCATTTGTTTGATAGTACCCCATGCCTATAACAGCCTTTCTAAATCTGTCAAACCAGGCTCGAGGAGATTGCTTGAGTCCTTATAGTGACTTCTTTAGTTTACACACTTTACCATGCGACGTCCCTCCGTCTGATTCTGTTGCATAGCACCCTGGCGGGGGTTCCATGTATACTTCTTCTTGCAGGTCCCCATGGAGAAAGGCATTTTTCACATCTAACTGGTATAGCTTCCACCCATAGTTTGCTGCAATGGAGACCAGAGTTCTTACCGTGCTCATTTCCGCTACAGGGCAAACGTCTCATCATAGTCAATGCCATATGATTGTGTATATCCTTTTTCAACCAACCTCGCCTTGTACCGCTCTACTTTTCTTTCTGGCGTCTCCTTTACTGTGTACACCCATTTGCATCCTACAGCTTTCTTCCCTTTGGGTAATGGAACCAGCTCCCATGTCTTATTTTTCTCTAGTGCCCCAAGTTCTTCCATCATTGTAGCTTTCCACCTTGGATTTTTTTTGCTTCCTACCAACACTTGGGCAAAGAAGTAGAGTCTAACGATGCAAAGAAGGCTCAATAATTTGGAGAAATGTTAGAATAAGACAAAAAGTTGGCAATGTCATGTTCATAATCATCATAACGACGAGGAGCCTTACCCGCATTGATACGAGAAGATCTCCTTAAAGGAGCAATAAGTGGTGGAGAGGACATACCCGCAGAGTCAGAGAGATCCGTATCGGAATCAGAGTGATTCAGTACGGGGGCAACATCTTCAAGAGCCGGGGCAGGAGTAGACGAGGGACTTGGTATGGTAGGCATTGGACTTGGTACAGTAGGCACTGACACTGGACCCGGCTTCTCCCCCTGCGTAACATATGTATCGTCTTCTTCATCGGAGTCACTGCTATCTTCCCCTTTCGTCCAGTTCTCCACGACCGGGCACGGGACCGATCCGACTACCACGTTTGGACTTATTCTCTCCCCCTCACGTCTAATACCCTCCGTGTTAGGTGTGTCACCAAACGCTGAACCTTCATCTGAACCATAGTATGGTTCGAGTTCTCGGAATGTAACGTCCATGCTTACAAACAGTTTTTACTCAAACGGACTCCAACATGCATATCCCTTCTGGGTCGTCGTGTACCCGACAAAGACATATTTAACCGCTCTAGGATCCAGTTTACCAACTCCCGGCCTATTATCTTGGATAAAACACACACACCCAAATACTTTCGGTAGAACTGTGTAAGTGGTTACACCAGTAAGCATTTCCAACGGTGTCTTCCAGTCCAATACCTGAGATAGTATTCTGTTGATGAGATAAGAGGCCGTCAAGATAGCTTATCCCCATAAGTGTTCTGGGACATTCATAGCCAGCATCATCGTCCGTGCGACCTCCAGCAGGTGTCTGTTCTTCCGTTCGGCCACACCATTTTGTGACGGTGTATAGGCACATGAAGTTTGGTGTAGTATTCCATGAGTGGATAAATACTCAGCAACCTTCGTATTAGTATACTCCGTCCCATTGTCAGACCGTAAGCACTTAATTTTAGTGCCGTATTGTGTTTCTACCCGGCGATAAAAATCTCAAAATGCCTCAAAGACGTCACTTTTATTCTTTATAAGGTAGACCCAAGTCACGCGAGTATAACAATCAATAAAAGTGACGAACCATCAAAAATCGTTAATACCGGTTGTAGGACAAGGGCCCCATATGTCCGAATGTATCATGTCAAATGCAGCTAAACTTCTATTCCGGGAGCTCACATACGAGCTTCTGGTATGTTTTCCCAACTCATAAGCATTAGAAAATAACTTCTCTTTATTAGCCCTTTGATATAAGGATGGATACATTCGACTAATAACTTTAAAGGAAGAATGCCCGACACGCTGGTGATGGAGGAGCAATTTGTCTTCTACACTGCTACGTGAAGCATCCGGTTGTGCGTCTGCTACTAGAGATGCCAATGCTTTGTCCAGTCCGATCCTGTCCAAGTACCATAGCCCCTTATGCCATGTGCCAGTCCCTAGTCGCCTTCCTGTCCTCTTCTCCTGAAAAGTTATCTTAGGAATGTCAAAAGAAACAATACAGTTTAGATCAAGGATAATGGTACTAATAGATATAAGATTGACAGGAAAAGAAGGAGCATGTAAGACATTGTTGAGAGTAAGAGAAGGGATGCATGCGACAGTGCCTTTACCCATTACAGGTCTGGAGTTACCATCAGCAGTCTGAATACTCTCCGGCAACGGTAGGTGAGTATAGTCCTGAAACTCACCACGGGACCCCGTGACATGGCGAGATGCCCCAGTCCATAATCCAACCTGGCTGATGGACCGATGCAAGAGCACATACAGGTATACCTGTGCTGGGTTGGACAAAACAAGTGATGTGATCTTCCGAGGTAGATGACGCCCCAGGAGTGACATGACTGTCGACCGAACACAGCTTTGTGACGTGCAACTTTGCAAGGAACTCCCGCTCAAACAGGGTTATTTCTGCCAGTTGATTTTCTCTTCCTTCCTCTGCTAGATGTGCTTTGTGTCCTCCAAAATAATCTTCCCTTCTACCAGCATATCCTCCTCTACCACCACGACGTACTCCATACCCCGTCTACGATCACTAGACTGACTTCGCAGGGGGTTTAGACAAAATATGATGTAATGTCCAGAGTCACCACAGTTGTGGCACACACTACTCACAGATGGAGGCTGAGTGAAGGCAGCAAGGACAGACTTTTCAACTGCGGCGTGGTCCCCCTGGAAAGATCCCTTGTTGGACATCAACTTCAATCGAGCTTCTTCCTGTGTCATGACCGCTATAGCTTCCTCCAAGGCTGGAAGCGTGGGTTGGAACAGGAGAATATTCCTTCTCTGCTCAAACACAGTGTTGAGCCCCTTCAGGAACTTCATCATTCGTTGTCGCGAAATATAAGCCAGGAACGTCTGAAAATACTTCATAAATGCCGGTTCGACTTGTGCATCTTCCATCCCAAGAGGATCATAGTGATCCAGATCAGACCAGTACTTCTTCAACAGGGTCGCGTACTCAGAGATGGTACGGTCGTCTTGGGCCACCCTATCAAGTTCATCCTGAAGTTGGAAGACCCGCATAGGGTTTCCCGAGCCTGAGTAAATATCCTTCAAAGTCCGCCATATATCAGCAGCAGCCTCCATCGCCCCGATATTGCCCGACACCTGGTCGGTCAAGGAGGCTGACAATCACCTAGCTACGACGTTGTTGACAATCTCCCATATAGAAAACTCCTTTGAGGAGGGATCGGATGGCGCATTCGTTTGACCATTGATATAGCCAACCAAGCCACGTCCCTTCGGCGTCCGCATCGCCTGCCTCGACCATTTCAAGTAGTTAGACGTTCCTTTCAACTTTGTCTCCAATTTTTCCAACTTCACCATTTTTTAGGGTGACGGATCCACATCAGTATGGGTCACCCGTGGGGTTGCTTCGGTTAATCTCTTTGATAAGATCTCATCAACCGGGCCTTCATCTCTTCTGCCGTTAGTTTACCACTGATAAAATCTATGGCGTCTTCAACTGTGAGTAGGGAGGTCTTGTTGTATCCCTAGTCGTCGTCCTCGTCGTCGTCTGCTAACTGCTGGGTGTCCTGATCTCGGGTGTCTCTGTCATCAACTATAGAGACCAGGGGGGAACAACAAGTGGCCTGCTCACAAAAATTCTTCAGGCATACGAGCAATTAGAACCGCGTCATGATGACGAGGGTAGATAGTGCAAGCATAACCAATTGGACCATGAGTTCGTACATGATCGATATTTCCAGAACTCCGAGTAGGAGCTGTGCAAAAATAACGAACTTTTGCAAGCACTTCCAAAAAAGGTAGAAAAAATAAAAAATCGAGGAGCTGCACAGCAGTTCCGGGAGGGCAGGTCCGGGGGCGCTGCACTGCAGGTCCGGAGGGACAGGTCTGGGGTGCTGCACAGCAAGTCCGGGGGGGGGGGGGCAGGTGGAGGGCGCTGGAATAGTAAATCGGGGGGTGGAGGGCTGGCGTCAGGGAGGAAGGGGTGGTCTGGGGCGCTGTACCGCAGGTCCGGGGGGAAAAGGAGCTGGAATAGTGGATCGGGGGTTGGGGGCTGGCGTCAGGGAGGGAGGTCAGGTCCGGGGCGCTGCACCGCAGGTCCGGGGGGGGGGGGGGGGAAAGGAGCTGGAATGGTAGATGGGGGGTTTGGGGGGGCTGGCGTCAGAGAGGGAGGAAGTTTTTTTTTTGGGAACCTGGCTCTGATACCAAGTTGAAATGAGTAGAATTTTTTAGATGATTTTATTGATGGGCTCCTGCCACTACTTATAGAGAGTACACCTCCTCTTCACAATACAACTTCCGATGTGGGACTAAAGTCCCTTATTAGTTCTCAACAGTTTTCGATAATTGATTGATTGATTGATTGCCCATTTTTATTGAGTTTTCTTGTATTCATTCTTGAGAATTCTATGAAAAAGGTAGATAGAGAAGGTATACTGATCAAATGTTTTTGCTATTACAGGAGAACGCCTAATTGAAGCCAGATTGTGCAAGTGTTCCTCATTTCCTTGGCAATTCTTTAATTGATGAGTGGTGGACCTTGTGGTGGCTTTCCATTCTCATCTACTACTTCACGCTTAATAATTGAGTTCTCTTGCATGTCTTGCTACATCCATTTTTCTATCATGCCTTAGCTGAATTAAAGATATTAATGTCATAAGTTGATACCACTGAAATGTTGAATGTTATTGACATATGAAAGATGAACGTTGAGTGCAACTGACACATGAAATATGAATTGATAATTTTATTGACACCAAGAATACGATGTTGTATATTCCTATGAGAAATAAAATGATGTGAGAAATGATGTAATATGGTGATCGATGAATCACCAAGTAAAATGATGAAGAAATGTCGAAACTGAATAGTCACCAAGTGCTGATGCGATGAATGAAAATATATAATAATTGTTCTATTTACTTTTAATATTTTACCATACAATTTATTCTTCTAATCGAGTCTTATATGCATTTGCATTGGTCATGGACAACTTGTACACAAGGTGGTAAATTTTCTCGAACGGTACCTGGGGTACTACGACTGATTCGACCTAGGAGGATATCGATCGTGCTATGGTGGCATAAGGTAACTGCAGGACTTCCATTAGGCTTGCAACCTACGGTGAAATGGCATATCACATATCCTATGGGTCCTCAGGGTAGAAATACACAAGTGACCCTGTACTCATGATGAATGCTAATAAATGTCTTATGTAGTGGCGATAAGTATTATTTGATGTATCTTATATAGGATGGCAAATCAACTGTTGGTAAAATTTTAATGCATCTATTATGCACTTTCACTGTTTATGATATTTTTGTGAATATGAATTGTTAATTGACTATAGTCCATAATAGAAAGATCACATTAATTAAATGCTTGTCACATGAATAAAAGTATTGGTTTAGCTGAGTGGGCCAACTGTCACATCCTAGTCCCAAAATAGATAGGACTAGAATATGAATCCATGTCCTCTACGTATCAAGTGGACTCAAGCCCAAATCGAATACGTAAATGTTTTCTAGAGTCAAGTCTAACTGTAATTGGTAAGTCCAACTATATCTGAATCAACAGAATATCATTTTATGTGAGAACCAAGTGTACCAATGCTGATCAAACAGTAATATACCAATTCCACAAGAATAAAAATACCAAGATAGACAAAATATAATAAAGTTGGCCAGACCTTAAGATAATTATCTGACCAAGCTCATGACAAAGAATAAAGCGAGTAAAACTAGGCTATACAGTAAATGATGTCATCATAAAATATAGATAGCAAAATAATAATAAAAGTACCACTAGCAATATCTGAATCCTGGAGATGCAATCAATTATCAAACACACGATTATACCATTCATCTACTTTACAAAGCAAGCTATGCAATAACATGAAGAGATCACCAGGTCCTCAGAAGGGATATAGTAAGATACATAATATACATGCCTACTATGACAGTAAATAACATACAAGGAAAAATTGAAAAATAACTACTATAACAACAATGAAGATCTCATGGAAGAAACTCTATATATAATGACATGTCATAAGGAAAGTAATATTAAGTATGACTACAAACAAATCGAATGACTATAGTCCTGCGTGGTGCTCTCGGCCCTGTAGAAGGTGCTCCCAATCTATAGCAAGTCTCTATCGTAGCCCTTAGGTGGTCTCCCGAGTCGAGAGTGGTCTAGTAGATAATCCTAGTATCAGTCGAGGTCAAGTTAATGCAAGTACAAATATTCAGATTAAGTCAAGGTCAAGTCCAGAGGATGAAATCAAGACCTCAAGTAAACAACACTATCAAAGTCACGTGTGGAAATATACAAAAATAACTAATGATAAAGGCAAACGATGGAAAGTACAAGACATGAAAATAAATAATGGCATGGCTGCAGATATATAATAGAAAATGAGACATGTACAATAAAAATAATAGGAAGCATACATGTAAATAAACTGTACAAAGTTGGCAAGGTTTATTTGTCTGTATTTTCCCAATGTTGTGCTGAGGATCGAAGGTACCAAGGTCATGGTCCAAGCCTAGACAATCAAAGCTTATGTTATTTATAACTCATTTGTTAATCATATATCTTTTGTTTATTAAATCTAAACTATTTATTCTTTATTTATCTAAGTAGTTATGTATACCATTGACTATATAAAGAAAGATTCCTTATAAAAATATTTGTTTTATTTATTATTTATACTCATTATATAATTTTTAGCTAGTTCTCTAACATGATAATTTCCTACTTAAGTTACAAATATTACTTTAAACCTTAAATCAAGTATATACTTAATTATATCAAGATAATATACTTATGGTTTAATTTACAAAAGGCACTTTTAGGAGAAAAAAATTGTGATAGAGAGTTTGTTTGGGGTTTTATGGATAACTTCATATTAAAATAATTATTAGGAATAGAACAAAACAGAGAAAAGATGGATTAAATTAGCTTGCTTGTAATATTGATTTGTGGAGGGTTCAAATAGAAACCTACTCTTATATTATTTTCTTCACGTGCTTGTCCTAATTACATCAAATAACATAGCATATATCTACTAGGTTCAATTTCTTATATACTCCCAAAAGAAACTAAGATTGGTTAAGTGCAATTTCTTAATTGTTAAGGGTGACGTGAAAAACGGTTACCTTCTCATCTTTTTTTTTACGTGGCCAACAGGAGAGAGAATTTATATTCCCTAGTTCTCCAAAACGGAAGGGAGCATGCACCCCCTTTTTTCAGCGATTCCCTTCGACCTCGCGTCTAGCGACTTTGCGTGGCCTTGCGAAGGTTTGGAAGGGCACCGGTGCTCCGTTGGTACTGTTGGAGCAGCGACTTCGGATCAGCGCAGATAGGTGATGATGGCATGAGGATAAAGAAAATTGGGACTAAGTGCTTGGCGGTCATGAATGTCGCATCTCGAAAATTACGATTGCAGCTTCATTCTCGACGATGAGCTTGATGAGAGTAGTGGAGAGACAAAAAAGAGTGACTGTGTGCAGGTGCAGGCGAAGATGGAAGACAACTGCTGGGTTGCCATCATTGTCGGGAATGACTAGGGAACCGAAAAAGCAACAAAGGATGAAGCATGACAGTTCACGTGCATCGGAGGCGCGACAGACGTGCATCGGAGGCGCGACAGACGTCCGATAGCCCCACACGGTCAGGAAGAACATGACTGTTGGCCCATTAGTTAATGATCACACCTGTTTTTGATAATCAACACAAACTTTGGTCGATACGCAAAATACATATACTGCTACGAGTTTACAGGTTTCAAGTTAGAAGAATATACATCCTAAATTTGCATCCTACTACTACAAACTACAAACATCGCATCGTCATCAAGAACCAAACTCAATATCAAGTTTTTCATTTTTTTTTTGTATTTTTATTTTTATTGAGTTTGGAAAAAATATGTAAGATTAATGCGGATCTGTACTGCCTTAGGTTTTTATCAGTCCACAAAAATTAGCCTACCTATCCACATATACAAAATTCCAAAGTCCACACTTCTAAAAAGCCCAAAACCCAACATATTTGGCCCAACTGTTCTAACCTATCCCAGACAAAACTCGGGCAAAACTCGGTCTGAGTTCGGTCGAGTTAGTTTTGATATTTGATTTAAATTCTCTCCAAATCTGCATCCACGTTCAAATACGAGATTTCTGCATCCGAACTCTGCCTAAACTCTTCCCAAATTCTGTCCACAAAAACATTATAAATAGATAAGAACTTTTCCATTTCCAAATCACTCATTCACTTATTCCTTTTCTTCTCTATTCATTCTAATGAGTTTTCTACAAGCTATACTTTCAAACTTAGCCTATACCACTCTTAGCCAAAGCCAGTACAGTTTAGCTCAATCTAGAGTTTTAGTGTTGAAGAGTTGTATCGGAGGCTGCATTCAAAAAATGTTCCAGTTTTCAAAATTGCTCTCTGGAGTCGATGTGCGCTCATCTCCGAGCAAGAGACTACAAGCTTTCAATTAGTTGTGACATAGTGGATTAACATCGAGTAAGAGTACTCGAGACTGGACTAGTCCTCTCAGAGGAATACTAGTATATATCGACGTTGAGTTTAATCTTCTTGACTCTTACTTTACCGCAATTTATTTATTATCATTTACCTGCCATAGTATAAGCTCTGAATAATTTTTAGTTGGTGATATTTTATGCTACACACGCACACACTCTATTCACCCCCTCTAGAGGTGCTCGACGGTCCTACAATTGGTATCAGAGCGGGTTATACATATACTAACCATCAAGAGAGTATATATCTATGGCAGCTGTTAAATCGATATTCAATGGTGAAGGACAATCCACAAATAGACCCCCACTATTTGATGGAACGAATTATACCTACTGGAAAACACGAATGAGTTTCTTTCTAAAGTCACTGGACTTTGATCTTTTGTCTATTGTTATAGACGGTTACAACAAACCGCCTACAACAGTGAATGATGGTGTAGTAGTAGACAAGTCCCATGACAAATATACTGAGCATGAAAAGACACAAGCTAGTCTAGATGCACGAGCCATCAATGTGCTATTCTATGCAATTGACAAAATTGAGTTTAATCGCGTATCAACCTGTACGACATCTAGTAAAATTTGGAGACTTCTTGAGGTAATTCATGATGGAACTTCCGAAGTGAAGGATTCTAAAATTAGTAGATTAAGACAGGAATACGAGTCCTTCAAGATGAAATCCGGTGAGTCAATTATGCAGATGTTCACTCGTTTCCTTGATATTACCAATCTGTTACAATCTCTTGGTAATGATTACAACAATCATAAAAAGATCAGAAAGGTACTGCAGGCTCTAACAAAGAACTGGAACCCGAAGGCCACCGCGATTATAGAAAGAAACGACCTCACCATGATGACATTGGAGACACTGATAGGCTAGCTCATGACCCATGAGCTGGACTTCCAAGAATTTGAAGAAGCAACTCCCAAAGTAAAATCAATCTTCTACAAAGCTCAAGTCAAAAGAGTCTTATATAATGATTCTGATGAATAAGAGTTCGATGGTGATAAACAGGCCCTGCTAGTCAAAAACTTTAGAAAGTTTTTAAAGTTTGAGAGATCAAACCGAAAGAAGAAGGACATCCAAAAAAGCAAGAAAAAATAAAAAATCTGCTTCGGATGCAAGAAGTCAGGACATATAAAGAAGGACTATCTACTATCAAAGAAGAGCAGTCCATATGAACGATCAAGATCGAACAGAAAAGCGACAACCGGTCAAAAGTACGCTAACACCAGCATCTGGCATGAAAGTGAGGCTAGTGAATCAGAGGAGGAGGACAGACCTAACAGTAGTACAAATGTCTTTCTGATGGTATTCGATAAGGTACCTAAGAACCCTCTATATGATGGTTTTACTTTCGATAAATTACAAAATGCCTTTAGCGAACTACTTGAAGAGCGCATAAATGTGTTAGACAAGTATAAGCAATCTCGCAAAGAGATTAAGGTATACATAACCGAAGAAGCTAGATTGTCTATTCTTATTGAATACATTAAAGAAACATCTACTACCGGTAACACGGAAGAGATAGCCAAAATTAAATTAGACTATCATGAGGCTATCCTTACCATAGAGAAAAAAGAGACTATTGCAAGGTACAAGACCTTTATGACATAAAGAAGAAAAGACACTTAGTCACTTAGAAAGACTCATAGATATGACTGCTAAATATGAGGAGTCTTGTGCAATCTCTAAAAAGTTAGAGATAAAGTTAGGCAAACAGGTCATCCTTGTTACATGGCCTAAGGTTAGTCCTAATACCAAGCATATACCACAAAGGACTAAACCAAAGAAAGAACATAAGCAACACATTTCTCACAACCATGCTTTCACATACAGGTTTCCAAGAAAGACAAACACGAAATTTGTCAACACAAAAACCAAGAACATAATTTTAAAAATCACATGCACATATTGTGGTACATACGGGCATATATCACAGTACTGTAGAGCTAGAAAGCTTGTTGACACAAATATGCTTGCTTGGATTCCTAAGACTAATCATAATGGATCCTTGAAAAAATGGGTACCAAAGGATTCATCTACTCATTTTATAGGTGGACCCTCAACCCTCCCATGCTAAAAGAAAGTGGATACTCTTTAGCGGATGTTCGCGACACATGACAGGTGATGCATCTTTATTCGTTGCGCTATTGATGAAAAGAGAAGGTTATGTTTCCTTTGGTAATAATCTTCGAGGTGATATTATAGGAATAGGTACTGTTGGCATGTCCTCCTACCTAGAAATAAAAGATATTTGTCTAGTCACATAATTGAAACATAACCTTTTGAAGTAAGTCACTTGGCAATAATGGTTATGGCATTAATTTTGTGAAAAACAAATATTCTATATATAAGATGCCTACTGGAGATCCCGTACATGAAGGGATCATGGAAGATAATATTTATGTTTTCTTTCTAGAATGTACTAACAGTATAGGTAAGTGCCTAGTAGCCAATCAGGATGAAAGCTGGCTATGGCACATGAGGCTAGGACATGCAAATATGGACACTATCTCAAGGCTATGCACTAAAAAGCTAGTAAAAGGACTCCTAGAAATTATCTTCAAGAGATATATGGTATGTTTGGACTATGAAAAGAACAAGGCAACTAGGTCATCCTTTAAATCCATCAACGTTGTAAGCACTTCTAGACCTTTGCAGTTGATTCATATGGTTTTGTTTGGTCCTAGTAGAGTCGCTAGTTTTAGCGGTAAACTCTATGCTTTTGTTATAGTCAATGATTTCTCTCGTTATACTTGGGTGTACTTTTTATCCAACAAAAATGATGCTATTTTTTGAATTTCAAGTATTTTACAAAAAGGTACAAAACCAAAATGGCTTCATATATATATATATATATATATATATATATATATATATATATATATATATATATATATATATATATATATATATATATTATATATATAGCCTGATATAACGTAATGTTCTCTCCACCCGTGTCTACAATCTAGCAAGTCAAGTCAAGTCCAGTCTAGCAAGTATCACTAGTGCAAGTAATAATCTAGGATCCTATCATGAAGTCCAAACCACGTATACTCATGTATGACTCTATATCATGATTTATGTCAGTTTTCTGTGGTCTATCGTGTCAATGAACATGATTCAATGAAACACGATGCCTAGTGTCCATACTCGACGTCGATAAAATGACATCGGCATCCGCGTATGATACATACACTAAAGTATCGACCAATCCTACATCATGAGAAACAAATGTAAAAAAATAAAGAAAAGAAATAATATGTAGCAATGGCAAGGTACACTTGCCTACAACTTCCAACTATGAGTACGACGGTCCGGTTCCAAGGTCCTCGCTACCTTTGTCATGTACGCCTATAATAAATATTCTACTATTAGTAATACACTAATAACTTACTATATATAGACTTACCATATATAGACCTTAATAATATATTTATACCAAAACTAGTCATATATTGACTACTCTACTTAATATAACATATATAGTATTAAATCTACCTATAAAGTAATATATTATTAAAAATTAAAATATCACTTTTAATCCTGGAAAATATTCATAAATATTATATAATAATAATTAATACGTTTTATTTATAGAAAAATGTGTACACAAGCCTTATATTGATTCTACATCAATATGCATAGACTTGTTCTATAGTTTGGCTCCCGAAATGACAAATTATCAAAAATATTAATTCTAAAAATACTATTATTTATGTAAAAGTATGTTTTTCTTATCAAAATATTCACAACAATTATTTTGGAGATGTCTCATGAAATTTCGAAGCATATGGACACATAGAACTCATCAATTTTGGTGTTTCGATATTAAGGTGAAATATCCAAAATTTTAATAAATAGTGAACTGAGTCAAAATGCTTCAAAATATATGCGTTGGAAAGCTTAGGAATTTTAGTTTCTTAAAAAAATTATAGGAAAGGTCTAAGTAGTCCAGACGTGGTTGAAAAATGGCTCATATCAAAACTGGTATATTTTGGACACCTTTTCGTAGAACGGACGACCCAACCAAACCATTTGGAACTATATGGATTGCCAATGGGACATAAAAATAGACACAAAAATATTTCTATTAGTTCTGAATTCATGAAATGATGAGGTTGGTAAGTACACGAAACCCTATATGCAAAATAATGTACCTGTTGGAACAAATTCAGACTTGAATCTCGAACTTTGATTGACATGTTGGGCTATTTTGGTATACAATAAGGGATTGTGAACGTATAAAGGGTTGAAAGGATTATAGAGGGTCGCGTTAGCTTCACAACGAATATTCTTGGAGCATCACGGGAGGTTGAAAAGGGGTAGAAATTGTCGTTACGCCACAATGTGTTGTCGACTAAATAGACTGGGAAGGAATTTTAGGATTGTTGTTGTATGCTTATGATTTTGGGGGTTTAGGGAGTAGGTGGCAGCCAAAATAGGGGAGAATATGTAAGTGATTGAGGTTTTATATGTTAGGGTTCATATGGCTCTTGTTTGGATTGATTTGCTTGAAGTTTGGGCCTCTAATCTCCAACTATAGCAAGGTAGATCTAGTGGACTTCCATATTTGGATGGGTTGATTGGTTGAGTCAAAAATGCAAGGGTTTGTTTCATGTGGATGCTATTAAATGCCCAAAACTTAATTAAATATGTCTCTAATTAATTTTGGCAACCCTAGGTAGGCTCCACTAAGTTGGGTTGACTAGGTTATGGTCCAAAAAATTATTCGAACTGATTTGAACACCAAAAAGGCTATAAATGGGTCTCATATGCCATTTGAAGATAAGTAGCACATAGAAACTCAATTGTGTGGCACACCATTGAAACATGTGTAGCAGGCGCAAAATAAGTCAAAACCATATATTGGGTCGATAAGGTAGGATCGAAGTCGAGTCCCAAAATAAAATTGGATGTTTGGTCAAGAATTACGGTAGATGTAAAATTGGCCTAAGTTGACCCGAAAGTTGTGCGATGTCAAAAAATGTAATAAAATATGTTTGAGTGGGACATGATATATCAAAATGAAGATAAGCTTGTTTATTTCAAAACTCATGAAGGACATTTCGAAAGATTGGTATTTCTTGTGCTCTAAAATCAAGCTACGAAAAAGTACATCTATAGTCATAATTAAAAATAAAATATAATTTAATAAATAAAAAATCATATAAAAATAAATAAAAAATTTCTAAAGAAATCAGGGTGCTTACAATATATCCACCTTAAAATAATTTCGTCTTCGAAATTCAAAATAATGGTCAATAATGGAGAGTCCATGCTAACATAAATAGGAATATGTCAAGGGGTACACTACGTCACTATGGTCTCTCCTAATAACTCAACTAACAATCAATCCTAAACAATTTTCTATGCAACATCCCTACCATGAAACTATAAATGGTTATCTCTAGTTGATCCTCTTGGTGCTGGCGGTCTTGCAACGACCATGTTGAAGGCTTGTCATCTTTGACCATCAAGCCAAGAACTTAATTACTAGTCACTTAACCACTATATCCTCAACCTGTTTAACTTTGGAACCTACCATCTAGTTTCCTCAAAGGTCTTGTCAAATATTTTTATTCAAATTGAATCTAAAATCAATAGTAATAATAAACTTTAACCATTCTAATCCTCAAAAATTTAATTTCATCGATATTTCTTAAAATTCTGAAAAATATATTAAATGCAAGTCCACTCTTACCTTAGTTTCCTCAAATTTTAGTACTAAATAATTATTCAACAAATCATCTTCCAATTTTGAATTTTAAATTCCATAGCCTTCAAATTTTAAATTTAATTTTCTTTTCTCTAAATTTAAACTTAATCTTCAAGACACTTTTCTCCTTAAGTCAAATCGCTATCCTCCTATTTCTTTTTATCATTAACTTAACTCAAGGACCACAAATATTCTTCTAAAAAATTATGAGCCAAATGAACCAAAATATCTCAATTATATTTTACTGCTCAACCACTATCTAAATGCTATACCTTAAAATATAAATTCTCTTCTAATTTGACTTTCAAAACAAATTCTATCTACATTAAAAAAATCCATAAACACAAGATTGAATATACATGAACCCTTAAAGTTGAAATTAAATTAAATCTCCTCTATCTCAAGTTGTAAATATATAAATACTTATTCAATCATTAGTCACCACTAATGGATCATATTGTATTGAGGACGTCTACCCACATTTCGTCACACTATTCCATCAGACACATGATACCATAAAAATTTATAACCCTTGCCACTAATTACAAAATTATATCACTATATACCTATGGCATCCCAATTCTCTCATATCTCAAGCAACCAAAATTCAACAAGCAAACTAATTTACACAACTACCTAAGGAATATTGATAAATTCTATAAAGCACGATCAATCGTCACTCGAAATAAGAAGGGATGGGAAGCAATGGCACGAGAAAGCAAATAACAATAGTAGTGCAAACTGAGGTCATGAACAATAGAGAAATTCTAGAGAATTATCAACACAGCTGTGGATTGAGAATCCTAAGAGTTTAATCCTATTCAAATGCCGTTCGAACAATAACGTAACCGAAATGGCTAACTAGACTGCATGAGCACAACAAATTGTAATGCACTATAGTCCCAAATTACTTAGAAACTATGAGAAGTATATATGCCAGATACGTATCGAGAGGACTCCAGCCCAGCTCGGATAACTATAAGCTGTCTTGGAGTTCTAATTCTAATCTATTATTCACTATCACATATCTATTCAATACATAGGATAAGTACTATCAAAGAGGAACAGTATATGTTAGGTCTGTAGCCAATAACGTACATGTTCGATTAGACCCGAAGAACCGTATAGGTCTATAAAATAAGACGAAATAATAGAGTGTAAATAGCAGATAAAATAGAAAAGTACGATAAAATACCTTATTAGAGTACAACAATCCCACCATAATCACTGAGCACTCCTGCATGATCGACTACCCAAAA